>ML105501.1:57869-71533 GCA_003697995.1 Taxidea taxus jeffersonii | reverse complement strand
GCCTGGGTGGCTCAGTCGTTAAGCGTCTGCCTTCAGCTCAGGTCCTGATCCCAGGGTCCTGGGATCGAGCCCCACGTTGAACTACCTGCTCAGCGGGGAGCCTGCTTCTCCCTCTCCCACTCCCCCTGCTTGTGTTCCATCTCTTGCTCTCTCTCTGTCTGTCAAATAAATAAATAAAATCTTAAAAAAAAAATCTCTGAATATTCCAGTGATTTCATCTGGCACAGGACTCTTCTTTGTTGGGAGTTTTAAAATTCCTTTTTCAATCTTAATTAGTAGTTGTAGATCAGTTGTGACTTTTTAAAGATTTTATTTATTTGACAGAGAGATCACAAGTAGGCAGGCAGACGGGGTGGGAAATAGTAATAATAATAATACCAATTATTTGTATTTCTATGGTAGCAGTGATACTGTCTACTTTCACTTCTTTACTTCTGATTTTAGTTGGTCTTCTTTCATTCTCTCTCTCTCTCTCTCTCTCTCTTTTTTTTATTTTTTTTTATTTTATGTATTGAATGAGTGAGAGCACACATGAGTGGGCAGAGGGAGAAGCAGACTACCCCCTGAGCAGGGAGCCTGGTGTGGGACTTGATCCCAGAGCCCTGGGATCATGACCTGAGCTGAAGGCAGATCCTTTTTTCTTTTTTTTTTTTTTTTAATTTATTCATCCGACAGAGAGAGAGATCACAAGTAGGCAGAGAGGCAGGCAGAGAGAGAGAGGAGGAAGCAGGCTCCCCGCCGAGCAGAGAGCCCGATGCGGGCTCGATCCCAGGACCCCGGGATCATGACCCGAGCTAAAGGCAGAGGCCTTAAACCACTGAGCCACCCAGGTGCCCCTGAAGGCAGATCCTTAACCAACTGAGCCACCCAGGCACCCAGTCTTCTTTCATTCTTATTTGATTTTGTCAAAGGTCTGTTAATTTTGTTGATCTTTCCTGAAAACCAGCTCTCCCAATTGTTGATATTTTCCCATTTTGCTCTTTCCTATCTTGTCCATTTCTGTTGTTATGTTTCAATTTCCTCCCTTCTGCGAATTTTGGGCTCATATGGGACTTTTCTTGATTTTTTTGAAGTATAGGAAAGTGACGTGTGTCCCAATATGACAAGACTGCAGAACTGTCTGTTAGGCGATGTGATTGGTACATTGTGTGTAAGTTCTTATGTCCATGGAGGAAGGAAGTCCTCATGATTCCTTCTCCGCCATCTGGCTGATGTCCTGTGACTGATTTTCAGGTTGTATATTAGAAGTTGTCAGCATATTCGTCTGAGAATAGTAAGTGGAATGATTTTACTTTTCTCTTATTTGATATCTTTCAGCCATATCTTCACATGACATCCAGAGCTTCATGCCAAAGCCGAGCATAGAAGCTTCTTTCCAAAAAGTGTCAATGGGTAGACACAAAAATAGTGACGTTGAGGATTTACACTTATTGATAGACCGGGACAATGATGGGAAGAGTGAAGGGTATCAAAGATTTCATGAAGGACATATCCAAACTCAGACAACTGCCCATAATAAGAATCTCACTGTCCCAAATGGTGAAGGATATAAAACATTTTGGGAAACCTCCCTTTTTGAGTCTGCTGTTTCCAAAAACCAGTGTGATTCTGCAAGTAAAACCTCAAATCAAATATTCAGACATACATATTTAGGGAAAGACAATTTGGAAAATCTGGAAAGTTACCTAGTCCATGCTGAAAATAATTATTTGAACCATTCTGGAAAAAGGATAGGATTGACTGTTCAGTCAAATATTTCTGAAAATCAGAGATTTAAAAATGAAGAACAAAGTGCAAAGTGGGATCCACTGGAGAGGTCCTTCACTGAGGAGTCGACCCTACAAGATGACCAGAGCAGTGTCAACAGAGACAGAATTGCTCAATGCACTGAATCTGAGGAAACATTCAAGCAGAGCTCAAATGTTGATAAACATCTGAGGACTCGTGTTCCAGGAAACCATTATGAATGTAATAAATGTGGGGAAGTCTTTTATCAAAACTTTGACCTTATTAAACATAAGAGTATGAATACGGGAGAGAATCCCTATGGTGAATGTGTGAATGCTCTTAACCAGTCATCCAGTGTTGGTGATCATCAGAGAATCCATGTGGGAAAAAACCCACTTGGATGTAAAAAACCTGGGAACACGTTTAGTCAATCATCAAGACTAAATATACCTAAGACAGTCCATACTGGAGAGAAAAGTTACATTTTTAAGGAATGTGGCAAAGACTTTGACTGGCACTCAACACTACCTCAAGATCAGGGGATGCATACTGGAGAGAAACCGTACAGATGTGAAGAATGTGGTAAAACCTTTAAGGTCTGCTCATCAGTGAATAGACATAAGCGAATCCATACTGGAGAGAAACCTTACAAATGTGAAGAATGCGGCAAGGCCTTTAACCAGCAGTCAAGCCTTACTGAACATCACAGAATTCATAATGGAGAGAAACCTTACAAATGTGAAGAGTGTGGCAAGGCCTTCAGCCAGCGCTCACACCTTATTAGTCATCACAGAATTCATACTGGAGAGAAACCTTACAAATGTAAGGAATGTGGCAAGGCCTTTAACCACCACTCAGGCCTTACTCAGCATCACAGAATTCATACCGGAGAGAAACCATATAAATGTAAAGAATGTGGCAAGGCCTTTAACCATGACTCAAGCCTTACTCAGCATCACAGAATTCATACTGGAGAGAAACCTTACAAATGTCAAGAATGTGGTAAGGCCTTTAACCAGCGCTCACACCTTATCAGTCATGAGAGGACTCATATTAGAGAGAAACCTTACAAATGTGAAGAATGCGGCAAGGCCTTCAGTCAGCACTCACACCTTATTCGACATCACAGAATTCATACTGGAGAGAAACCTTACAAATGCGAGAAATGTGGTAAGACCTTTAATAGGCATTCATCTCTTACTCAGCATCACATAATTCATACTGGAGAGAAACCTTACCAATGTAAAGAATGTGGCAGAGCCTTTAACCAACACTCAAGCCTTATTCACCATAACAGAATTCATACTGGAGAGAAACCTTATAAATGTAAAGAATGTGGCAAGGCTTTTAAACATGACTCTACACTTACTCAGCATCACAGAATTCATACTGGAGAGAAACCTTACAAATGTAAAGAATGTGGCAAGGCCTTTATCCAGCACTCACAACTTACTAGTCATCACAGAATTCATACTGGGGAGAAACCGTACAAGTGTAAAGACTGTGGCAAGGCCTTTAACCACAACTCAAGCCTTACTTACCATCACAGAATTCATACTGGAGAGAAACCTTATAAGTGTAAAGAATGTGGCAAAGCCTTTAAACAGCACTCAAAACTTACTCGCCATCACAGAATTCATACTGGAGAGAAACCTTATAAATGTAAAGCCTGTGGCAGGGCCTTTAAACAGCACTCACACCTGACTAATCATTACGGAATTCATACTAGAGAGAAACTTTAACAAGATGTCAGGAATGTGGCATGACCTTTAAACCAGCGCTCACACCTTACTCGCCATCACAGAGTTCATACTGGAGAGAGACCTTACCAGTGTCAAGAATGCGGCAAGGCCTTTAGTGTTCAGCCTTGCTCATTATCAAAGAAGTCCTAATAGAGCAAAGCTTAAAAATTTTAGGGCAGTGAGAGAATTTTTTTTTTCTTTAAACTAGAAGTTTAACAACAAGGCACTTGGCTTGAAGGGGAAATGATCAACGATCATTTCTCGTAATTCATCCCTACTTTAAGACCCGTTGCCCCGCATGGAAAAGCTGTGTACAGACAAAGTGCATAGAATGTGTCCTTGGTTCTCTAATGATAAATGGAAAGCATTAAAATGACCCCATCAAACAAGGTATGCGAGGATCGTTATGTTCTTTCTTGTTATTGTTAAATAGAGCAAATAGCTTTTGGAATGTAATGATAAGAGCTGAATGACCATGCCATTAATGGAAAACCAGAGGAGTATTTTCACAGGTCCCGCCTTTCCCAGGGCCAACCCATCACCTCTTGATGTTGATCAAACCGAACCATTGGCCATTTTGTTTAAAAGAAAAATGCCGTATGCTTGTGCACATGCACAGCTCCTTCATGTCCAATAAAGGAACAGGGAAGGGGGAGATGAAAGAACAGCGGCCAGGATGTGGTGGAAGCAGACTGTGGTTTTCTGATTGAGACTGTCTTCTCTGTCCCTCGGAGAGGGCGCTGCAGTGAAGTGGCACGTTCCCTTTTTTAGTCGACACCTCCTGTCCGCTGCTGGAACGCAGCAGTTGTGTCTTTCTCCCCCATTTCCAGCTGTGCTGGCGAGTCTGCTTCCCCGAGTGCGGGCCCACCACGTCGGAATCTGATCTGCCTCTTTGACAAGCCCTGTCATTCGCAGTAGTTTTCCATTAGTTTGCTGACCACAGAACCATCCTGCCCCCCTGCCCCCTTCAGATTAATGGGATCATTGTTCTCAGTCTTGGCTCCTTCCTTCGGCTTCTTCTTGGCCACTGGGAGTGCCAGAATCTTCCCAGCTGCTGCTGCTCAGAAGAAAGACCAGGTCCCCAGTGAGAGCACACACGCAACACCAGGAGGGGCAGAAGTAGCGACTGAGAGGACTTGTAAGTATTGCTCCACCTGGAGTCCATATTCGAGAATTCACACTGGAGAGTCCCGAAGCGTAAAGAATGTGGCACGGACTTTAAGCCATGATAAGCCATAATTCCTGATCAGAAAATGTATTGTGGAGAGCATTTCACAAATATGATGGATTTGGCAAGCCCGTCACAGTCCTTAAGCCTTACTCCGCATCAGAGAGCTCATATTGAGGAGTAACATTACAGAAGTAAAGGGTATGGTAAACTGCAACTCCGGACTTACTCAGCATCACGGCTGTCACACAGGATAGAGGCCACAAAGTGTAGAAGTTGCAGTACCTTTAACTGGAATTCAGTCCTGAATCGATATCCCAGAATGCACACTAGATTTAAACCCTACAAAGGCGTGAATGAGGAAGGAGCTTCTTTTTAAATATACACTGTAGAAAACATCAGAGTGCAGAAAGGAAACTTCAGAAACAAGTATTTAGAAATGTATTTACCTGAACATCAAATGTCAGTGTCAGAAATCAATAGAAAGGAGTACGTCAGTTACTCTGTTTAGACAGTACATCAAAATACTTACAAGGAATAATACAAAGCTAAACATTTAGATAATGTATATGCTCTTACGCTTCGAAAGATACAAGGGATAGATTTTTGCATAGGTACAATTTATTTCAGTATGTGTTTTTGTCTTACACTGACCCTATGTGAGATTTGTGACTAGTAAATATCAGTGCATTTCTACTCTCAGATCGCTCTAGAAAATTCATTTCTGCCTAGTGGGTATGTGAAGTTATGTGGCTGAATGTTGCTGCATCAAAGCTATGAATTGCCCTCCTTCCTTAAGGTCTTATGCATATCTAATTTTTTGTGGAAGAAAATCGAAAATACAATATGCAGTATATGAGGAAAATAAATGGAGATGCTGTTCTTGGTTAGAACATTAATGTAAATTACCATGAAATAGGTGTTCAGAACATCATTCTCCATTCATTAAAACTAAAAAAGACTTCCTGGATATGATAAAATGGTTTACTAATTGGTCTTTAAGGGACGAGAGATGGCAGTCAAGTAAACTACTGAGGCACCTTCATGGTAGTCGTCGTTGTATGTTGAGAGTATTAGTTGATGTGGTTGAAATGAGGAAATCAGCAGATACCAGAAATAGAATAAATAATTTCCCTAAAGTGACATGCAGCTGTACATTCACATTTTTTGAGTTTCGTCAGGCCCGAAAAAGTTTTAGTATGAAAATTAAGCGGTTAAAAACTTAAGAACCAACTGTTACAAGATGCCTCCTTTAAGCCTCGTGGTAACCAGAAAGCAAAAACCTGTCCTAGATACACAACAGATAGGGAGAAAATAATAACCTAAGAAAATAATAACCTAAGCATACCCCTGTAGAGAATCATCAGATCACAAAGATACAGAGCAAATGAATAAGAAAGGGCAAGTAATTCTACAACAGACTGGAAACAATGAAAAGGATGGCAACAACAACTCCACACCTGTGTCATTGCTCACTTTAAATATAAAGGGACTAAATTCTCCAATCAAAAGATAGAGACTGACTGAATAGAAAGAAATAGAAGACCCAAGTATATTTTCCTTCAAGGAGACTCACTTTAGCTTTAAGAGTACACTGAGACTGAAAGTGCTCGTGTGGAAAAAGATACACCACGCAACAGAAACAAACCCAAATCAGGGGAGCTATGCTTATGTCGGACAAAATAGACTTTAAGCCAAAGACTGTAGTAAGACACAGCGCAGGTCATTATAAAATAAAGGGGTTACATTGTACAGTGTTTTTAGTTATGTGGTATTTTGCAGAATGGCAAAAAGGTTTTCCCCCATTCTGGTTTTGGCAGGCATGAATAGTGTTTATATAACTCATACAATACTTAACCATTATTAAAAACAACATATTTTCCCATAAATATTGATGGTGTTTTTCCAAGTATTTCTGTGGTAGCTTGTGTAACGTTTATGGACATCTGTATCTTACGTGTCCCCTCAATGGCTAGTTGGTATTTAAAAATCTATTTCTGTGTTTCGAGGATTGGGAAAAAAAGAAACACTAAATGACAGTTTGAGAAAGATTTGCTTCCAGATTTTGATGCGTGTGGGAAAAATACTGTTGGGCAATGATAATCTTGGTAATTTACTGTAACAAGTAGCCAATAGTTTACTGAAACCATCTTGAACGGGCTAATAAATCTTTTCCACAGTATTCAGTTTTCTAACCTCTGGCTGTTACACAGTACATATTTTATTGACATGTAATTTGATTTACATTGTTCTCTGCTATTTAAAGTCTCCAAAGAACGAACTTGCCCTTTCAGGAAGGTTATCATAATACCCTTTAGTAAGATTCTGGATACTATTTCTGGGCAGCTTTTCTTTGTATACAATGCAAATGGTAAGCATTGCATAGGTCACCTTTGCAATACTTCTGATGGTGGATTCAGTTCAAGTTGGGTTCTTTCTGAAATGTACATCTTCGCGTAAGAAAACCTTACATTCTACTTTGATTTTTAGACTACATTATGTATGACTAAAAGTCTTATACACTATATATGCATTTACCAGATATAAAACACTTACTCATTTCCTTTTGGCAAAAGGTGGCTAACACGTACTTATGAACTGTTTGTAGTAAAGGTGTAGGTTTGTGTATTTATGTAGTGTCTATAACAAGAAGACGTTATTTCTGTTTATTGCTTTTTGTGCTTTAGTTATATAATAATCTTTTGTGCATTGCATGTTGTTATGGTCAAAGATTGGATACATATGGGTCACTTACTTTTAAAAACCAGTTTTGTTGGATAAATATAGTAGTGATCTATGTTTTTCAAATAAATATAATCTGGTTTCTCTAAAAATAAATAAATAAATAAAATAAAGGAGTCAACTCAACAAAAAGAACCTTTGGAATACTTATGTACCCAACATCAGAGCACCTAAATATATAAAGCAACTAGTAATAGACAAGAACAAAAAAAAAGAGACAGCAATACAATAGTAGGGGATGTCAATACTGCACCTTCATTAATGGACAAAAAATAATAAGGAAACATCAGATTTCAATGACATTTAGCAGATCGACTTAGAACATTCCATCCAACAGCAGCAGAAAACACAGTCTTCTCACGTGCACAAGGAACATTCTCCAGTATGGATTATATATCGGGCCACAAAAGTCTTGGTAAATTCGATTGAAATCCTATCAGGCATCTTCTCCAACGACAATGGCATGGAACTCGAAGTCAGTTACAAGTTCAAACCTAGAAAAATTACACCCATGTGAAAGATAAAGAACATGCAGCAGCATTACTCCTGAGGGGCAGGACATGGAAATAACTTGTGTCTACTGTCAGATGAGTAGATAATGAGGTGCACATATAGAATATTGGCGGGCTATAATTAACAATACTATAGTACCTATTTGAAAGTTGCTAAAGAGTAGCTCTTAAAAATTCTTATCACACGTGCAAAGAATTGTAACTGTGAGGTGATGGACGTTCACTAAACTTACTGTGGTAAATGTTCTGCAAGATACATACATATGTCAACTCATTAAATTGTACACTTTAAGCTTATATAATGTCATATGTAAGTAATATCTGATGAAAACTGGACAGAAGTCAAATAAGCAGATTATTGGTTGTTTAGGCATGAGGATAAGACGATGGGAGTGGTGATAGCTACAGGCTGAGGTTTCTTAGGAGGTGATCAGATGTTCTAAAATTGACCATGGTTTGCTTACCTACATGTGAATTAGTTAAAAAGATATCAGTCGTACACAGTCAGTGGGTAAACTATATGGCATGGAAATCATATCCAAATAAACCTGCTTTAATTTTAAAAAAGATTTATTAATTAATTTATTTATCAATTTATTATTTGTCAATTAATTTACTGGTTAATTTTATTAATTATAAATAATTTACTGATTTGTCTATTATTTATTAATTAATATAAAACAGCAGAAGAGAAAACACAAGCAGGAGGAGAGGGAGACCTAGGCCTCCCACCAAGCAGGGAGCCTGATGCAGGGCCAAAGGCAGACACTTAACCCCTGAGCCACCCAGGTGCCCAAAGCTGTTTAAAAAGAACCCAAAATAAGAAATTCCTGTATAAGAAAACCTAGTACTGGGGGCGCCTGGGTGGCTCAGTGGGTTAAAGCCGCTGCCTTCGGCTCGGGTCATGATCCCAGGGTCGTGGGATCGAGCTCCGCATCGGGTTCTCTGCTCTGCGGACAGCCTGCTTCCTCCTCTCTCTCTCTCTGCCTCTCTGCCTGCTTGTGATCTCTGTCTATCAAGTAAATAAATAAAAAAATCTTAAAAAAAAAAAAAAGAAAACCTAGTACTAATGACAGATATCAAAGACTACATAAATCCAAGTAATAATTAAACACACACATCCATGCACACACACATAAGATTTCATATGGAATTTGGCATTTCACTTTCTCCTCTGTTTTAATTCTTGTGATGATTCAGACATAATTTTTCCAAGAAGCACATGTTCTGGAAATTTTGTCAGATGAGAAATAATACATGGTATTATTAGCGTTAGTTAACTTGAGCAGGCTGATGTCCAGTGAAGAAAATGTGTGGACGCTAAAATCTAAAGTTGCCCCAAAGAGTCAATAGAATGGATATGCATGTATCTGTGTATATTTTGTATCCGTATTTCATAGGTCAGCAGATACAGAAATAGATCCAGGCTTATCATATATAGAAATAGATGTCTGTCTCTCATATAGAGAGCGGAAGATTTCCTTTACTGAATTTGCTAATGTGATTTTGAGAGCTGCCGAGTCTGAAGTCTGCAAAGAAGGCCATCAGGCTGGTGACCCAGGGAGGTGCTGACGTTGAAGCTTGAGAGTCTGGCAACAGACATAGGTGAGTAGGGAAAAGCCCTCTGAGATATAGAGGTAATTAGTACAATCCCTAGAATGGGCTGTCTGGTAGGTGGTATGACCTTATTGGGGTAAGACTTTAATATAAACTAAATGGAAAAACGCAAATAAATTCTAACAATATTTGAACATCTTCTTATAAATTAGAATATTGGGACTGCATGACTAGTGCATACCTTCCACAAAAGATAGGAAATCAGAATTGTGGTAGGATGTTTCATAATACTGATTAACGGTATCGTCAAGGACCGTATTCACCATGGATGTCACTGAAGGAGTAAGGAGCATTGCTATTTTAGGTCGAGATTCATGGCCCAAAAATGGGGAGTGATACAGTGGGGTAAGAATAAGGGCCAGGGATAAATGGAGAACACAAGAGGTTGAGAGCTTTGGGTGACAGAGCCACAAGGGAAGAGAGGACAGGATCCATGTTAGTTTCTTAGGGCTACTGTACAAATGGTCACAACTGGCTTGCTAAAGAACCCAAAAAATTATCTCAGAGTTCTGGAGGTGCTTAGATTTCTGAAGCCAAGCTGTTGGCAGGGCCCTACTTTATCTCAACGATTAAGTCTCAAAGCTATCTTGACCTTCCTTGGCTTGTAGATGCATCACTCTGCCCCTGCCTTCGTCTTTGCACGCCTCTCTGTGTCTAAATTTCCCTCTTCTCATGATGCCTGGGTGGTTCAGTCGTTAAGCATCTGCCTTCAGCTCAGGTCACCGTCCCAAGGTCCTGGAATTGAGTCCCGCTCGGGCTCCCTGCTGAGCAGGGAGCCTGCTTCTCCCTCTGTGTGATGCTCCCTGCTTGTGTGCTTTCTCTGACAAATAAATAAAATCTTTAAAAACATTATAAACTTATAAAACATTTAAACAAAGTAAAAATGTCTGTTATTACCCCAGTCAATAATAGTTTGATCTTCAGGCTTAACAATTTGTGAGGTTGAGGTGGAGCTTTCTTCTTACACAGTTTCAGACTATAACACACATAGACGCTAAAATATTTTGTACTAGGTTCATTTATATAAATATTGTCATATCAAACTTAACTGTCAGATTGCATTCCTTAATCAGTGTTATAGGAAGCTGGCCTTTTTTTTTTTTTAGATTTCATTTATTTGAGAGAGAGAGCATGAGAGGGGAGAAGATCAGAGGGAGAAGCAGACTCCCCATGGAGCTGGGAGCCCAATGTGGGACTCGATCCTGGGACTCCAGGCTCATGACCTGAGCTGAAGGCAGTCGCTTAACCATCTGAGCCACCCAGGCTCCTGGAAGCTGGGCTTTTCACACCAGTAGAGATGAATCCTCTGCAACATGAAAACACATCATATCCCACAAAAATTATAAAGACAACGTCCTTGTTGAAATTCTCCTGTTTACACAATTATAGTTGAAGGTATAGGTCTACTATTATGCCTTTCATGCAGTGTGGATCTTTATACACGTGTGACCTCACTGGTGGCTCTGGGACAGAATGTTGCACCATCATGACTTGCGTTCTTACCCGGAATGGACAGTTTCTGAATTACCTATGAAAACCAAAGCAAAATCCCCATAGTGTCCTAAGGACTATGCTTCCACTGTTAGAGAAATTAAACCGGGAAGCCACACACGGAAGTGTCTGTAATGCCTCGGTAGTGACTGAAAGGAAACCGCGTCTTAATTCACGGTCATTACACTGGGATGGAAGAAGATGAACCCAAGAGCGAATGCTTACAGTCAAATAGTCTCCCCAAATGAGGGAACTTCTTAAAGTACAGCCAGCCAAACACGGTTTCTGCTTCCCTTCCACGTCCTCTCATTAGAAACCTCGCTCCTAGGGCACCTGGGTGGCTCAGTCGGTTAGGCACATGCTTTCCGTCAGGTCCTGGGATCGAGCCCCACAGCAGGCTCCCTGCTCAGGGGGAGCTGCTTCTCCGTCTTCCTGCCACCCTGCTTGCTTGTTCTCTCTCTGGCCAATGAATAAATAAAAGCTTAAAAGCAAAAAACAGGGGCGCCTGGGTGGCTCAGTGGGTTAATTAAGCATCTGCCTTCGGCTCAGGTCATGATCCCAAGGTCCTGGGATCGAGCCCTGTGTCAGGAGCTTTCTGCTCCCTTGCCCTCCGACGGCTGCTCCCCGTGCTTGTGCTCCCTCTCTGTCTCTCTTTTCTCTCTCTGTCATACGCACTAATAAAATCTTTAAAAAAAAATGTCTCTTCAGATTTGGTCACAAAGGACCACGCAGACCATGAAATTGTCCTCTTGTGCTCCGCCTTTCCCGGATTTCTCCCTTCTCAGAACGGAGTTCCAGGTGCATCTAGCTCGGGGTAGATGCCATTCACCTTCCTGAGGCACAGACTCAGATAAGGGGGAGCAAGGGATTTCCAACTGGGGTCGTCGCTTTAGGTTTCTGGAGAAAGCAGTGCTTCCATGGTTATACCTAGCATCCCTCTTCCCTTGATAGTCCACAGTTTAAAGTTCAATCAAACGGACCCACGTTTCGTGGCTACCCTGGAGAATGCAGGCACCGCACATCTGAGGTCCCGCACGGACCATCTTACGCGAACAGCTCCTGGTGAGTTCCCAGGGAAGAATTTACTATTGACTTTTCTCTGTCGTGAGTTCGCTGTGCTGGACGGTGTCCGGTCCTCGTGAGGTCCCAGAAAAGACCACCGTCACCACACCCTGAAGGACCACAGGCTGTCTTCGCACTTTACGTTTTACAGAGAGGAGGCTAGTGAGTGCTGATGTCTGAGCAAGTCTGTCCGGGAAACAACGTGTGTATATTACCGCGGTGTTGCCTGAGCCCGGGTTCCGTGTTCGCGGGGAAGTTGCGGTGCACGACAGTGGGGACATAATACATACGGTGTGATTCCGTCCCCAGAATACCGTGTGAGCTGGACACTGGGTGTTCTGTAATAACCATGAACATGCAGGTACTGGGCCTCCGTGGGTGGCTGTGCTCCGCCTTCTGTTTCCCTATTGTATACTATAGGCGTGAAATATGGATGAATGGAAAAACGCAGAAAGGAAGGGCACATTAGTAGTTCTGAGAGTTCTCGTAGTATTTATATTTTCTTAACAGGATAGAAAAATGTTTGAGTTTATAAGTATGTGCCAGTTTTCCTGTACTTTGTAAACTCTCATTAGCAATATATGACCATTTGAATTCCTCCACAGTGGTGTTATACTCTTCTTCTGACGTTTAGCCATTTTAGCAAATGGGAAGAGTCATCTCCCTGTAGTTTCCCTGCTTTCTAGGAGGAGCAGTTAATGAAAATGTGATATATGTATATATGTATATATATATATACACACACACACATACACATACCATGTAATATTACTTATGACATAAAAATATACATAATAGAATATGTTATGTACCATATATAATATATAACATCTCTCTATATATTTATTTATATATATAAATACTTACATATATATTTGTATCTATTTTAGCAATCCAGATACCTGTATCCAAAATTCAGCCTTTAAAAAAGGACATGCGGGGCCCTTGGGTGGCTCAGTGGGTTAAAGCCTCTGTCTTTGGCTCAGGTCGTGATCCCAGGGTCCTGAGATTGAGCCCCACATCGGGCTCTCTGCCCATCTCTGTCTGCCTGCCTCTCTGTCTACCTGTGATCTCTGTCAAATAAATAAAATCTTCAAAAATAAAAGAAATTAAAAAGGACATGCTTCCATTTGGGACAAAGTAGGTGAACCTCGAGGATGTTATGTGACAAGGAACAATCCACACAAAATGGCGATACTGTATTATCTCGATTACTGTATTATCTCGATTATATCTGGAACCTAATAAAGTCGAGCTCACAAAAGCACAGTGCAGTTGTGAAGGTCAGGAGCTGACTGAGGGCAAAATGGGAGACGTTGATCAGATGGTACAAAATTTGAGTTATTCAGGATGAGTAAAATCTGGAGACCTTATTACCGCATGACAGTTACGATTATGTCCATTATTCCTTACCACAGTGTCAGGCACGGGGGCCGGCGGGGGGACTCCCACCGGGCTACCACATAGGCGATCCCTTCTCTGGAGGGAGGAAAGGACCCTGGATGACCAATTCCTCTTTCTCTAAAGTGGAAAGAAACTTAGATTCTCGTGCTAACCTAAACCCAATCTACATGGGACACCCGCAGGTTTTTTTTTTTTTTT
>ML105501.1:35772-52869 GCA_003697995.1 Taxidea taxus jeffersonii | reverse complement strand
ACACACACACACACACACACACATATAATCATCATAGAAGCAACTGTACAACTGTGTTGTGTGGCTGGTCCCAGCAACAAGGCCAGGGTCTAATCAGTAATGCAACGGTATCCTGTAATAATGCAGAAATACATGAAATATCTTGGAATTTGTATCCTTCAGTATGAAATGTCCTATTTGCCTAACATTTATCTGCCTGTGAGGTTCTGAGGACAGTTCCACAAAGACAAGCTGACATGTCAAATGGTCCTTCGAGAAGCTGGGGTGAGGGAAATTGTCTCAGAAGTCTGATGCAGCTGATGGCGGTGAAGCTGCCGGGAAAGCTAGGCTTTAGGCAATGCAGGCGTTGGAGACTAAGTGGTGAACATTGTGTCTCGTGTCCTAGGAGGTATGTTGAAGTCCTGATAGATGACAGTGCTCGAGGAAAACCACTAGCATATTTAAGTGCTTTCCGTTATTACTGTAATAGGGAACTGCAGGGAACAAAAGAATAATGGTGGGGAGTGAATAACGGACATTTTGTGTCCAAGTTCAAGTTAAATGGATTTGGTGATGTGCTGGGGTCCTCTTGGTAATGGTATGACTTAAATCTCTGTGAAGTCTGCAGCTCTAAACCTTCAGAAATGTGGACAGGATCATAATGTGGCTCTTTCTGGAAAGGTCTTAACCAAAAGAGGTTTCAAGAGGTTTTGCAAGAGATTGGGAAGTGCAGATAAAGGGTGTTTTCTTTCCACAGAAGAGATAAAAGAAGCAACAGTGAGAAAAGGTATACAGGTCTGGCCTGGACATCTTGGGAAAGCTGTGTCCCCAGATGTTATCTGTTTCGATTCTGGGAAGTCTTTGCCTGCAGGTCGCCAGATGGTCTGCAGGTCCAGTCAGGATTGGGCCCTTTTTACATGTGTCACGTGATCCAAGAGTCTATTTCCTGGAGTCTGACGGCGCAACATTGTTAAAGGGTGGTTTTCTCTTAGGTGGGGGCCCCTTGTCCCTGATTGCTGCCGTCCAACTATCCCTTGTCTTCCACAAGGATGCGATCCAAAATAGCATTGTATATGCATCCTTACCTTTGCAAGATCCTTTGCTCTGTATCAATCTCATTTTTTCCTAAATTTCATAACTTCGGCAGGTTTGAGAAAGCCTGCTCAGATGCTTTTTATCTCTAAAAGTGAATTTGTCTCCCATTTTTCTCATGATTGGAGCGTGTTCATAGCTGCCGTGATGAACACGGCGGAGGCTTGGAGATGCAAGCTGATAGAAAAAGTGGTTGTTTCTATTTAACGTGGTCGTTAGAAGAGCGAGATGAAGGGCCGCGGTCCCCACCATCCAGAGATTTAGTCTAGAGGCAATGGTGCAGTTGAAAATCCACGTATCACGTCGACACCCCAAAAACTTAACTCTTAACGGACAGCTTCGGACTGGAAACCTTACCAACAACATAGTCGATTACGTGCTCTCTCTCTGTGTATCTGTATCTACAGCCATATCAATATCTATGTACTCATATATGTTTATATATCTGTAAGTCTACAGATATATAATAGTCTTACAGTAAGAGTAAACTAGAGGGGCACCTGGGTGGCTCAGTGGTTAAACATCTGCCTTTGGCTCGGGTCCTGATCCCAGGGTCCTGGGATGGAGCCCGGCATTGAGATCCCTGCTCGGCTGGAAGCCTGCCTCTCCCTTTGTCACTCCCTCTGCTTGTGTTCCCTCTTTCACTGTCACTCTCTCTCTCTCTGTCAAGTAGATAAATAAAATCTAAAAATAAATAAATAAATAACTTAGAGGAATTATTAAGAAAACCATAAGGAAGACACATTCCCAGTGCTCTACTGTATTTATCCAAAAAAATCTCTGTGCAAATAGCCCCATGCACTTCAGACCCCGTATCTTTGAAGGGTCAACTTCAGTTTCTAATAGTATTGTCCCAGAAATCTCTCTGTGTTTATGTTCAGTTGCTTATTATTACACGTTACAAAATAGGGACTTGGCTTACGTAGCATATAATCATACAAAGTTTCTGCTAGGCAAATTTAGGAAGAGAGAACAGAGAATATCCAATAAGCAAGGAAATGAGAAGCTTAGAGTCCTCTGGCTCTCCAGCTTTACCCAGAATCTTCTCTTCTGAAGCTTTTCTAGGTCTGGCCTCACCCTGGGTTCTCCCCACACTGAGCAGATCGGGGCAGGTCGGAGGCTTGGTTCACGGCTCCTCCCACACCTCAGGGGCAGGTACTAATGCTCGGCTGACACTCCAAATCAGATGTATGGAAGCAAACCACACGGGGGCAGAGGGCAACCTAAGGACAAAGCAGAAGCTGACACCCCACAGCTTCTCTGCCGCCACACTCCTGGGAGGGATGTGTGTGACTTCTTCCAGGAAACTCCCAACAGTCTTAACATTAATGTTTTGCTTGAGAGAAAACCAACCTCAGCTTGACAACAGCAGGGTCTCCAGTATCCTGAGGGGCTTCTTTAGCATATGAAAATCTTTTAGATGCCTCTTTTGTCCTTGCTTCCCCCAACTCCATTGTGTATAATCAGCCATTCCCCACATTTTTCTTCCAATTGGTCCTGTCCCCGGGCTTGAATAAAATCACATTTTTTGCACCCAAGACCAAGAATTCCTTCTTGGCCCTCTGCTCTCAATCTCACCAACAACAAAGACCACATCACAACGATTGTGTGTTTGGTACCTAATTTTCTTTCTCATTACGTTCTGTGCCTCAAAGGGGGTCAGAGTGTGCCACTTTGGCATGTGGGTTATTTGGAGTTGACGGCAACCATGACCCTATGGGCCCAAGAGAAACCTTTGCATCTCCCTTAACTACAGAGAGGAATCAAAACTGGGGGCCCTTTCCCAAACCCGGGTTATTACAGGAGATACGTTTTTTTTTTGTGTGTGTGTGTGTTTTTAAGATTTTATTTATTTATTTGTCAAAGAGAGAGAGCGAACGAGCACAGGCAGACAGAGAGGCAGGCAGAGGCAGAGGGAGAAGCAGGCTCCCTGCCAAGCAAGGAGCCCGATGTGGGACTCGATCCCAGGACGCTGGGATCATGACCGGAGCCGAAGGCAGCTGTTTAACCAACTGAGCCACCCAGGCGTCCCCAGGAGATAGGTTTTACCTGAGTGATCCATCGTGTGGCAGAGCAGACATCTAATTCCCAGTGTCAGGGAGCAAGAACTCATGTCCTCTTCACAGTGACAGGAGACAGATTCACACAAGAAAATCAGAGTTAATGGCATATGTACAAGGAATCTGCGTGGAAGACGTGGAAATTTTAAAGACAGGCAAAATGAGGTGTGTATGTGATTCCGAACTGAGGAGAAGGGGGTAGGGACCCGCGATTTCAGAGGAAAGGAACGTAGTTCACGGGGCAATAGGAAAGGCGGGTGTTTGGTGGACATCTGCCCTAGCATGGAGATGAGTCTCTCCAAGAACGTTTATTTGTTAATACCCTTTATTCTGGAGAAGACCTTCAATTTAGATTCTCGGGCGTGATGCAGTGAGGGACAAACATTTCTCTTGAGACCTAAGGATCTCAAGTGCTTTCAGCTCACAATAATACGCACCCCAGAGCGGCACATTCTGGTGAGGGGTGGGGACAGCGGTCCAGAATTTCCTCTCCTTGGTGCGCTGCGGATTGCATTTCTTCATCCTGAAATCCCACACTCCTGCTCCTACTTCTTCTTGGCTCAGGATGACGTATAGACCTCATTTTGCCCGCCTGGCTTTGGAATTTGCGTGGGTTTGTGGATTCCCCGTACGTGTGCTATTCGATTTCATTCTCTTCTGCTCATCTGTCTCATGTCAACTTGATTCTTCGTGCAGGTAGGACAACCTTGTACGGGAAGGAATTCTTACTCCCCAGAAAGCTCCCTGACAGCTTCTGGAGCCGCTCTATTCAGCAGCTTGTTTTCCATTTCTGAATATCTAGTCATAGTTTTGGGTTTTTTTAAAAAGACTTTATTTATGTATTTGACAGAGGGAGACCCAGCGAGAGAGGAAACACAAGCAGGGGGAATGGGAGAGGGAGAAGCAGGGAGCCCGATGCGGGGCTGGATCCCAGAATCCTGGGATCAGGACCTGAGCTGAAGGCAGCTGCTTAAGGACTGAGCCCCCCAGGCGCCCCCTCAAGTTTTAAAAAGTAAATACATTTATATTGTGCAATGGAAAGAGGACCCAGTAGTGTCTTCTGTTGTCGGCATTTCAGCCTTAGCCTGGATCTGTGAGTGATTCGGGTCTTCTGGCTAGCTCGCGCTGCAGCTCAGCAGAAGGCCAGCAGGCACAGCATCGCGGGAAGGGGACGGAAACGACACCCTCGAACTGCAGGGCCTGCGCTGGGCCAGCAAGAGCCCCCATGGCCGACGCCAGTACAGCGCCGGGCCTGACCTCTGCCACCCGCCTCGCTTTGTCCTTTATTTTCTTTACTCCGACCCCGAAGCGCGGTCGGTGATTCCGAGACCATCTTTGAGACCTTCCTCCGCTGCCTTCGCTGTGGCGGCCTCCCTGGAGGAGATTCCTTCCTCGTTTTGCTCCCACTCAACTGTCCGCTCTTGGCCAGGGCACAGGGAGGGGCGCCTGGGCACGCGGCTCCTGGGGTCCCAAACAGACCAGGTTTGGCCACTCCCTGCCCACAATCCACGGCAGAAAGACCCATGGTGGGGAGACAGAGAGGAAGTGACTTCAGGGAGACCCACACCCGCAAGACAGCCCAGGAATGACCCAGCGACTCTCTCCAAAGTGCTGAAAACACGCCCCGGTTTACAGAAGGAAAATGGGGGAGGGGGGAAGCGAGGGGGTACCTGCGGGCAGGCCGCCAGGGTTAAATCTGTCCTTGTCTGAGGGTCAGTGGGGGGTGGGGACTCTCTGGCTCCGGGCAGTCCCAGGTGCTTGAGGGGTTGTTTCAGTTCCCCTCAGGGGATGCTTTGCCCTCAGGGTCTTCCTCCTGAGCCAGGAGATGAGCCGGCGGGATCCCCAGCTGGAAAGTCTGAGGTCAGAATTGAGGCGGCCAAAGTGGTCTTTCTTGCCTTTGGATTTTGTCAGCGTGAGAGGCAGAATAGGGCTGGGACCCGAGCAGCCAGGTGTCCTTGCACCCTCGGGTCCTGGTTATAAAATGTGTAACCCCATTTTGTGTGTGTGGGAAAGAGGGGGAAGCAGACTCCCCGCTGAGCAGAGAGCCTGATGTGGGGCTTGATCCCGGGACCCTGAGAGCATGACCGGAGCCATAGGCAGATGCCTCAAGCACGGAGCCACCCAGCTCCTGGGCCCCACGGGAGTCCCGGGATGAACGTCTAGGAAGAGCTGCCCCCCCGCCGTGGCAAACATTTGTTTGATTAACATTTGCTCTTTCCTTTTTCCTGTAATGTACTTCCTCCCTCCTGAAATTCTAAATCCCTAGCCCCTTCTCCTCGAGTCACAGGGCGTGTAAGCATCTGTCGCCTGCCTGCCTTTCCGTCGCCTTCCCTGAGTCTCCTGTTGTAGCGTTCCTGTCTCAGGGAGTCAGGGAGTGAATCTCGTGGACACAAAAGGGTGAAGTGAAAGTTTACTAACTGAAGGCGAGAGCAGAAAGAGAAAGCTCTCCGGAGTGAGAGGGGTCTTGAAGGGGTTGCCACTAGAGGCTTTTATCATCCGTCTTTTATTGAAAACTGGTTGGGGGGCAGGGGCGCCTGGGGGCTCAGTGGGTTAAGCCTCCGCCTTCGGCTCGAGTCATGATCTCAGGGTCCTGGGATGGAGCCCCGCATCGGGCTCTCTGCTCAGTGGGGAGCCTGCTTCCTCCTCTCTCTCTGCCTGCCTCTCTGCCTACTTGCAATCTCTGTCTGTCAAATAAATAAATAAAATCTTAAAAAAAAAAAAAAGAAAACTGACCAGGGAACTTAAATCTTCTTGATGTCACCACTGATAGCACGATGATTACTTCTCTTTTGAATATCTCATCTCTGACATTTAAGGCAATTGTGATGGTCTGGTTTTATTCCCTTATCTCTGTTTTTGTTTCTTTGTTTTGCTCTTTTTTACAGTTCAGAGTTTCTCCACATCTGGGATTTCTTTTGAGCCTTTGAGGCTCCATGTTAAGAATTTTTTTTCTCCTCTGAACCTGTCTTGTATTTGCTTAACTATTAGAAGGACAAAGAATTGTGGGGCGCCTGGGTGGCTCAGTCAGTTAAGCGTCTGTCTTTGGCTCAGGTCATGATCTCAGGGTCCTGGGATTGAGCCCCGCATCAGGCTCCCTACTCTGTGGGGAGCCTGCTTCTCCCTCTCTCTCTGCCGCTCCCCCTGCTTGTGTTCTCTTTTTCACTTACTTTCTCTCTCAAATAAATCAATCAATAAAATCTTTTAAAAAAAAAAGCACAAAGAATTGAGAACAGATGAAAAAAAATGTTTTCCTCTCCTTTCCTCTCCTTTATTCTGTTGGCAAAAAAATGACCTCCATGCTTCAAAGCCAAAACAGAAGACAAAGGCAGAGTTGGGGATAAAGGGGAACAGTACCTTTGTTGCTTTGTGAGGCAAAGGAGGGCGCAGAGGGCCCCGCCTTCCAAACCAAAAGCCCACCTGGAGGAAGGGTCAGGGGGCTTTGTAGGGAAATAGGGGGATGTGGGAAACAAAGAAGAAAAATTAGAAAGTTCTTTTGTACTTAGAGCCCACTGTAGTACAGAGCAGGCAGAGTTACATTCCCCTAGGAATTCAGCTGCCTGGATGTTAACACTTTGCTGAGGGCAGAAGGCAATCTTAGCCCGACCCCCAGGATCCTGTAAGTCTGCTCTAACAGATAAAATTTCCTTTGCAAAGTTCTTTATCTCTGGCCCCCACCAAGATACATTTTGGCAACCGTCCTGCAAGTACATGACCCACCGATTTAGATCTGAAGGGCCTCATTGAGAAAGGGACATGCGGGGCTGGGTGGGAGCCACAGGCGGGGGCTCCGTGATCCGGCTCAGAAATCCCAGAACTGCTCAGGCACCAGGAAGCCGGGGATAAGGAAACAAACCAGACCACCCTGCCCTGAGCATTCGGGCTGGGCTCTTCTCATGGCAGTCACATTGTGACCAATGAAAAATAACCAGACCCCAAAGAAGAAGCCGTTGAAGATGTGACCACCAGTCCTCGGTCAGACTGAGGCTTCTCAAGAAGGCTCAGGCCACCAGCTCCCTGGTCGGTTCTGAACAGAAGACTGTCAGCGGAGGCCCACGTTGGCAACCCCGTCGGGACCCCTCTCACTCTGGAGAGCCTCTTCTTTATCCTTGCCTAATAAAACTCTACCACTTTATTCCCTCCCCTTTGTCCTCAAGATTTATTCTTTGACTTCCTGAGACAAAAAGCTCGCGCTCCCCCTTCCATAGGATCTTTCTGGTTTTGGCAGGAATTGTGTCTGTGCCGCCAACCTTGTGGATCAGGCTCTCATAAAAACAAAACAAAAAACCCACAAAGTCTAAGAAGGGAGGAGGGGAGGTTTCCAAAAAAGAAAAAAACCTACTTAGTTTAATATCATGCCTCCGGGATGTTTTAAGGCAGCCATTTTGATTTTGTTCAACTTGATGCTTTTTTTTTTTTAATTTAAAGATTTTATTTATTTATTTGTTGGGGGGGGGGGGGAGCGAGCACAGGCAGGCAGAGAGGCAGGCAGAGGCAGAGGGAGAAGCAGGCTCCCTGCCGAGCAAGGAGCCCCATGTGGGACTCGATCCCAGGACGCTGGGATCATGACCGGAGCCGAAGGAGCCGCTTAACCCACTGAGCCACCCAGGCGTCCCAACAAAAGACAATCTTACAATAACATTATCCTGACCTCCCAGGATCCTGTGAGTCTACATTAACATATGAAAATTCCTTTGGAAACTTCCTTTATTTCTGCTCCCAGGATCCTTTGGGTCTACATTAACATATGAAAATTCCTTTGGAAACTTCCTTTATTTCTGCTCCCAACATACCTGTTAGCAGTAATCCCCGAGCACATGCCCCACCGGTATAATCTGAAGTACCTGATGCCTGAGGGTTTACTGAACAGTAATAAATGAACTTTTCCTAAAACAGCCAGCCCCGTCAACATCCTGGAAGCCTTGTTCCCAAAATACTTTGGGGGCTCGTGCTGTCCTTACTCCCCTTCCAGCTTAAAAGTATATAATCAGTCACCTGTTGCCAGCCCAGTGCAGCTCTATCTGCCCGAGTCCTGTCCCCATACTTTTAATAAAACCACCTTTTTGCATCAAAGATATCTCAGGAATTCTTCCTTGGCCACTGACTCCGAACCACAACATTCTACACCAATGGGAATTTTAAAAGTACATTCAGTTTGGAAAATGATTTGGTGGTGACTTATGCAAATAAACTTTGCTATCCAAGGCGACCATCTTATCACCACAAAATCGGTCTCTTTGGCCGAAGGCTTATTTTAAAGAAACAAAGGCAAAGCTCTGAAACCCAGTAGAAGTTGCCCTCGGTTAGACAGATTTGCATTTGTTAAGGGAAAAGCTCCATTTGTGAGGGTGTCTCCCTCCGTTCAGCAGAAAGAGGGAGAAAGTGTCCGTCTCCAGAAACTCTCTCCAGTGGACAAGGCTCGGATTAAATAGCAGGAACAACCATGGACTTGGTCACTGGGCTTTGCCTGGCCCAACCTCCCCCACCGCTTCCCAGTAGGATACTGTGTGGAGTTTCAAAAATGGTCAGGCTCAGAGCATCCCACCCAGATTCTGTCCGCTGGTGAGGGTGGAAACTTCTGTTGTTTTAGTGAAACACTCCAGGCGGTTCTAGGCGAGGCTGCCGATAAGCAGGAGGGCTTCCCCTGAATAGGAGGCCGCGGAGGGCAGGCTCTGGCTCAAGCAGAGGTAACATGGCCCCCGCCCTGCGATCCTGGAAGCGGCAGGTCTGTGCAGCACACTTTTCTTCTTTCTGCTCTCGCAGAAGTTGTGCGTGTGTCTGTGGTTGGGAGGCCCCCTGAAAGCAGAGAAGGAAAACTCAAAGATTAGTTTCCAAGGAGATACTCATGATTTCTGAATAGCTCTTGATACAAAAGGCTAGGAAATTGGACCTTTTCTGCATTTCAAAGTCCTACCTGGAGGCAAGTGGTTCAGAGGTGCGGAGGCTCTGTCGGTGGCTTTAAAGGCATTTTTCCCTGATGCAGCTGTGATTTCTCCTAGAATCTGTTCTGAGGAAGAACGCCAAAGGACCAAGTAGAAGAAATGGCCAGTTCCCAGGTAAGACTTGCCTCTGAGTTCAGAGGCCCAGTCATCTTTTTCTCCTGAAATTCCTCACATTTAGAAATTGCAAATACTGACTTTTCTAGTTCTGATGTTTCTGCTTTCTGTTTACACCTAATTTTTGAACCTTTTCAGAAATGATACTCAAAAATTAGGTCTTTAAAAACACTTATCACCTACAGATCAGATTCTTTTTTTTTTTTTTTTAAGATTTTATTTATTTATTTGACAGAGATCACAAGCAGGCAGAGCAGAGAGAGGGGGAAGCAGGCTCCCCACGGAGCAGAGAGCCCGATGCGGGGCTCGATCCCAGGACCCCAAGATCATGACCTGAGCCCAATGCAGAGGTTTTAACCCACTGAGCCTCCCAGGCGCCCCTATAGATCAGATTCTATCCCTTTTCTCCAACCTGGCTTCCAGTAGGCCATCAACAGTTGTCACTTTGAGGGGTGCCTGGGTGGCTCAGTCGTTAAGCCGCTGCCTTCAGCTCAGGTCATGATCCCAGGGTCCTGGAATCAGGCTCAACGTCAAGGTCTCCACTGGGCAGGAAGCCTGCTTCTCCCTCTTCCATGCCCCCTGCTAATGTTCCCTCTCCTGCTGTCTCTCTGTCAAATAAATAACTAAAAAAACAAAACAAAAAAAACCCCGTTGTCACTTTGAATGAAAGGCCTGCCTGCCAGTATTGAAAATATTCCCTTGGTGACAGATCCACGGGGAAGGTGTTAAGGATTCCTATTGCTGAAGCGGTCTGGCCCTGGGATATCAGTGGAGGAAAGTGGTCTTATTTAGGTCCCATCTGGAAGCTTTACTAGCTCTGTGTAGACTAGGAGTTAGAAAATGCACAGATAAGCACTGGATATGAGACCCAGAATAACTTGGAGCATTCTCTGAATAAAAAGGGCTGGGTCCATACCCTTTAGCATGTGGAAAACGTACTGTATCTAAAATATACTAGATACTCCGGGACAGGGAAAGTATATTTGATCGAAGTGTGTATAAATCCAGCATATTATCGTATTTTCATTGACATTCTGATTTGCTGGTTAGGGGCTACAAGAATGCGGTGCCTACATGGGGTGTCTCTTGATCAGATGAGGGGGTTCTTAAATGTCAGGTATGACCACGTGGGGGCCGGGCTAGGGGAAGCCAGAGAACACACCTGAGGCAGAACAAAGGAGCTAGAAGTTCACTGGATACACAGCAAGGGAGCAGGGGACAGGCTGTCTGCAGGGAGGTGGTGGGTGGGACCTGGTTCTACAGGGGGAAGAGGAGGAGGTATGGAGACAGATGGAATAGTCCCTTTTTTGGGAACGGGACCTGGTTCTAAGTAGCCCACTGGCTAGTTAGGGCTATGGCTATTTGGGGGTGGGTCGCCCGATGGGCCCGTCCCTGTTCAGGCAGGAAGCCCCCGTCCTTTTCCCAGTCCAGGGCTCAAGCCTGTTTGCCAAAAGTGGCCTCAACAAAGAACACACCTTTGCCGGGTTCTTGTCTGTCTGGAGCACAAGAAAGAATCTCGGACACAAAATGGTAAAGTGATAGCGTATCACGTGAAGGGAGAACAGAAAGAGAGCTTTCTAGAGTGAGAGGGGTCCCGAGCGGGTTGCCACAGAGCCTTTTATGGTTGGTCTTTTATAGAAAAGTGACCAGGGAACTTAAATCTTCTTGATGTCACCCCCGATAGCACCCTGATCACTTCTCCTTTGGATATCTCATCCCTGATGTTTAAAACAAACAAGGTGGTCTGGTTCTGTTCCCTTATCTCTGGTTTCCTTATGCCTCCTCATTCCTGGGATTTTTGGTGAGCCTGGTCACTTAGCGCATTTCCTATCCATCCCTACCCAGCCCCGCCAGTGCCTTACTCAACACCAGTAGTAACGGGATAGCCCGCCTGTAATGCTCATATGTTCCTTCTTACATTCATGAGGGTCTTCGATGGATTTCCTGAGTGATGTGCAGGAAACCATCACGTTTCAGCTGGACACTCCTTAGTTTCTCTTTGCTTGTAGTGTCTGATCAGGAGAAAAAAGCAAAAGAGATGTAGAGGAAAATGAAATGTCCTTACAATGTGCAACCCACCGATAAATACTAAAGAGATGCAAAGTGTGACTTTCTTCAAAGAATTCACATGTGCCTTGGTGTAATGCTTTGCTAGAGGCAAAAGCTACCTCAGGTGGACAATAGTCAGACCTCCAGGATCCTGTGAGTCCTCTTCAACATATGAAAATTCCTTTTGAAACTTCTGTCTCTACCCCCGTTAACTGAACAGCAACGATTTCTCAAAAACACACTGTAGCTCTTTCTGCCAATGGGTCCTGTCCCTGAGGCTTAATAAAAACAGATTTTTTCTTTAACCAAAAATGCCTCAAGAATCCTTTCTTGACCATTTGCTGGCAAGCCACCTCACGTGAGTTTGCACTGGACAGATGAAGACCCCCACCTTCGTGTAGTTGATAGCTCGGCCTTCCGGGAGTGGAGGATCGGACTCAGGCAGACCCCCATCTTGTGAGTTTTTACTTCATTCCACACTCCTGTCATAGACATGCTCTTTAAAAAAAAAAAAGGTATTGTTTATATTTATGTTAGAGTGAGAGACAGAGGGCGGGGTGATCCAGGGGAGAGGCAGAGGGGGAGGGAGAGACTTTCCAGCTGACTCTGCTGAGTAGATCCCAGGACCCTGAGACCATGACCATGACCTGAGCCAAAGTCAAGAGTAAGATGCTTAACCCATTGTGCCACCCAGGCTCCCTATTTCCTCCTTTGTATTTTCAGAAGAAGAAAAGAAGAATCACATAATTAACATGTTTGAGGATCTTAAAATCCTGAAATAGGTCACAGATGATGATTGAAACCAAAGCGTTCGATGAAATACTGTGTAGTGGGATCTTCAAGCAGGGTGGTCAAGAGAGAATTCTTGAGACGATGTATGGTACCGGAGAGTAGGTTTATTGAAGTAGGACCTGTAGGCAGAGGGAGCTGCAGATCGGCTGCATGAAGCTGGGGGTTATATGCTCAGTGGTCAAGGGGGAGGGTAGGTGCACAGAGTATTAGATCACAAATGTTTCTTTGAATTTGTACGTGTAAAACTACTTTTGCAAGATTTCTCCAATGTTATCTTTCAATTCGATATTAATATCGGTGAGATGTACAGGGAGTCAAGAGACCCTTTAAGAATGTAGCAAGCAGGGGCGCCTGGGTGGCTCAGTGGGTTAAGCCTCTGCCTTGGACTCAGGTCATGATCCCGGAGTCCTGGGATCGAGTCCTGCATCAGGCTCCCTGGTTGGCATGGAGTCTGCTTCTCCCTCTGACTCTCCCTCTCCTCATGCTCTCTCTCTCTCTCATTCTTTCTCTCAAATAAATAATAAAATATTAAAAAAAAAAAGATGTAGCAATTAGTATATTTTTTATTCTTAGAAGAACTAGGAAGCCTGTGGGTCAGCCTTCTGAGTTAAAGGTAAACGTTTTTCTGCTTGTATCCCTCATCATACTAGCCTTGTAAATAAGAGCTGTTTTATCTGTACCATTCTGTGTGTTTGTGTTGACAGTGGGAATAAAAGAGCAGCATCCGCAGTGATTTAAGTCTCACGTGAATGAAAGTGGTTCTTGAGTTAATCACCGTGACAATTTTCTACTCTACCACTTATTTTTTAGCTCTTTTTTAAAGAAGATTTTATTTATTTATTTGACAGAGAGATCACGAGTAGGCAGAGAGGCAGGCAGAGGGAGAGGGGGAAGCACGTTTCCCGCCGAGCAGAGAGCCCGATGCGGGGCTCGATCCCAGGACCCCGGGATCATGACCTGAGCCGAAGGCAGAGGCTTTAACCCACTGAGCCACCCGGGCGCCCCTAGTCATGACCTTTTATTGCATAGTTTCTGTTTTCACCACAGGAGGCTCTCTCCATGGGGTGTTTTGGCTAAAGTAAAGGGTAAAGTGAAAAGAAGAGGTTAAGTAAATGTGGGATAAAGTTTGGTGGGTCCAGGCAGGTAAGCAGTGACGGTCAGGTCTTGGGGTCTTGCTGGTGACATCAACTCTCTTTCATCTTAGGGACCATCGTGAACTGTGTCAGTGGCCCCTTGGTGACTGTGGTGTTTATTGCAGGGACAGCTGACCTTCAGGGATGTGGCCATAGAATTCTCTGAGGCGGAGTGGGGACACCTGACCCACACTCAGCGGCGACTGTACAGGGATGTGATGTTGGAGAACTACGGACACCTGCTCTTCTTGGGTGAGAATGACTCCTTGCAGATTCCCCAAATCCCACTCAGGGTTTCATTCTCCTTGAAGACTGTCTCTTGGATGATTCCTCTTTGCATAACTGGAGGTCAGATCACTGCTCTAAGGAACACTAGTAAGGATTGGTAGGTGTAGACAGAAATCCTCCTGACGATGGCCTTTCAGCCTCAGCCTCCCCTTCCTTCAGGTAACATCATTTCTATAGACCAGCGGCTGTTGGGACCCTGGAGTGGCATAAAATGGTTCTGCCTGCATTTGAACTCCGGTTTCCACTCCTTAGTATTGTATCGTCTGTACTTAGAAGCGCAAGTTAGGATGTGACTACTTGAAAGTCCTTCATGTTCTACAGGGGCTGCTGGTCAACAGTGTTTGGGAAATCATCTTTCAGAATTCTGCAATGTTCTGTCTTCTCTACTGAGCGCAGTGTGATTGAAAGACTCTCCCGCAATAGGTATATTCGGCTTCTCTATTAAACAGGTCTCATTGTGTCAAAGCCTGATTTGGTCTCCTCTTTGGAGCGAAGGAAGGACCCTTGGGATGTGAAGAGAAAGAGGACAGTGGTCTTTGATCCAGGTAGGTGGGAATGGATGAAGCAGGCGACAGGTGAAGTCCGAGTCTGAAGGAGGAAGGTAAACCTTCCAATGTGGTTCCAGTAGCTCTGCTTGAAGGAAAATCAGTTGGAGAAGCCCTGTCTTATGTCCCTGTCTCTCCCAGAGGGACATCTGTGAGCCAACATCATCATGCTTTTATTTTCTCTAAGGATTCTGCTTCAGCTCCAGTGGTGGTCCGTCATGTCCCTACGAGGGCCTGGAGACTTTCCCTGGAGTGGGAGGGTCTCCAGAATCTGAGAGCTCTTCCATTGCCTTAGGGTCTTGGGGAAATATCTCTAGTTCTGGTGGTCTCTATGCTAAGCCTCTTCTAAGTTCTGTTTTGCTTCGTGTGAGAAAGTGTGCCCGAGTTGTGGTGGGCATACTGGGGATTAGTGCAGAAATCCCCAGAACTCCGGAGATAGACACCACCTGGTTTCTGATTTATGCTTTCCAGTGTTACGGAGGCTTTAATCTTAAACATATAAAACTGAGACTCAGTCAGTTCGTCAGGTAAGAAAGCGCTTCCCTAAAATGAGACAATATAATCCTTTATTTCACCTCAAATATTCATTTTTTCGGGGCGCCTGTGTGGCTCAGTGTGTTAAGCCTCTGCCTTCAGCTCAGGTCATGGTCTCAGGGTCCTGGGATTGAGCCCCACATTGGGCTCTCCTGCGGGCAGCCTGCTTCCTCTCCCCCCCACTGTCCCCACCCCCCTGCCTGTCTCTCTGCCTCCTTGTCATCTCTGTTAAATAAAATCTTAAAAAAAGAACATTCACAACTAAGTGAGTTGTTATAATATTGGCATTAATTTCAACATCTATTTATTGTTGAATTTATATTCTCTTTGCATGAGAGGCACTTTTGGTGAATCTAAAGTAATTTGAACCCTTTTTATACCTCTGTATCTTGTCTAGGTATTATATTTTGTCTTAGCTGTGGTGTTATGCCCGTGATAGGCTCTGACACCGTTCTCATGAACTTTTCTGTCTTCTGTATGTATTTTCATTCTGGTTACCTTAGAGATTCCTTAAAATATCTTAAAAGTTATTGCAAACCATTTTAAACCGATGTCAGTTTTATAGGAAAGTTTTCTGCTCAATCCTCTCCACCCCTGAACCTACTTTATGTTACCAGTACCACAATTTCTATCTTTTATGTTGTGTAGTTTATTATGTTGGTTTATGATTTTTATGCTTTTGTTTAAGAACTTCTATAGCAGAAATACAGGTGACCTGTGCTACCTCATTACAGCACTGCAGGTTTCTAGAATTTGTAAATATTTCCATTAGCAGGAGATTTATGTTGTCATGTGCTTTCAGTTGCTCTTTCGAATCCTCTTCTTTCGAGCAGAAAGCCTTCCCTCCACATTTCTTGGGACGGGTCTGCTGCAAGTCCGAGGGTCTTTGACTCGGGGAGTCTTCGTTCCCACAGTCGGGCAGGGCAGTTCTGCCAGGTCGATTGTTCTTGGTCTGGATTCTTTACTCTGTGTCCTTGAATACAGGGTCGCGTCCCCTTTTGGTGTAAGGTCTGCTAGGATCCCAGTTACACTCTCGTAGGAGCTCTTTCGTACAAAGAAAGTGAGTTACTTTTGTCACGCTGCTTCAATATTCCCTTTTTACCTCAGATCTTTCTTTTAAGGGTTTTGTTTATTCATTTCACAGAGAGAGAGAGAGAGAGAGCGCGCGGTGCACAAGCAGGGGAGGTGGCAGGCAAGGGAGAGGGAGAAACAGGCTCTGTACTGAGCAGGGAGCCCTCTCTGGGGCTCTATCCCAGGACCCCAAGATCATGACCTGAGCCAAAGGCAGACACTTAACCAACGAAGCCACCCAGGTGCCCCTCATCTCTGAGTTTTGATAGGTTTATTTTTTTATTTTAATTTTTTTTTTGACAGACAGAGATCACAAGTAGACTGAGAGGCAGGCAGTGCCCCATGACCTGTTTTCTGATCTCAGTGAGTTACATACCTGTTTTCTCTTCTTTCTCCATGCGCATCTTTATGATGGTTAGTTCTTTGTCATGCAAGTAGGAGTTCTTCATTAAATGAGGGTCCCTATGTGGGACTTTTTTTTTTTTTAAAGATTTGATTTATTTATATGACAGAGACAGAGAGAGATCACAAGTAGGCAGAGAGGCAGGCAGAGAGGGGGAAGCAGGCTCCCCGCTGAGCAGAGAGCCCGATGCGGGGCTCAATCCCAGGACCCTGGGATCATGACCTGAGCTGAGGGCAGAGGCTTAACCACTGAGCGACCCAGGCGCCCCGGGACTTCTTTTGTTCTTGTGATGGGAATATATTTTTCTTTTCTTTTCTTTTTTTTTTTTAATTTTTATTTATTTATTTATTAGTTAGAGAGAGAGAGAGCGAGCACAGGCAGACAGAGAGGCAGTCAGAGGCAGAGGGAGAAGCAGGCTCCCTGCCGAGCAAGGACCCTGATGTGGGACTCGATCCCAGGACACTGGGATCATGACCTGAGCCGAAGGCAGCCGCTTAACCAACTGAGCCACCCAGGCGTCCCGGGAATATATTTTTCTATGTCTTTTGTCGCCTTGTGATCTTCTGTTGACATTTCAGAATTTTAAAAAAAGCCTCTGGGCCCAGATTTATGGACCTTAGAAAACACAGATAAGGGGCACCTGGGTGGTTCAGTGGGTTAAAGCCTCTGCCTTCGGCTCAGGTCATGATCCCAGGGTCCTGGGATCGAGCCCCGCGTTGGACTCTCTGCTCAGCAAGGAGCCTGCTTCTCCCTCTTTCTGCCTGACTTTTTGCCTGCTAGTGATCTCTGTCAAATAAATAAAATCTTTAAAAAAAAGAAAGAAAGAAAAATGTGGCAAAGCCTTTACACAGAACCACAACTTTCTAAACATCAGAGTGCATGATGACGGAAACCCAAGCTCTTCAATATGAGCTAATACATCCTGTGGAGATACTGTAAAATGTCCAGAATGTAGACAAAGTCTTCACAATGAACTTAATCTTCCCCATCTTCAGAGAAAGCAGAGAGGATAGACATGCCAGAAATGTAATGATGGATGAAAAACCCATGTTTTAGTATGTACTTCAGAAAAAAAGTCTTGAAGAAAAAAAAAAAACC
>ML105501.1:17666-30772 GCA_003697995.1 Taxidea taxus jeffersonii | reverse complement strand
GTGTCTTCTAGACCGTTAAGATTAGCCCTATGTATGCTGCCTGGAAGGAGCTACAGTGAAAACTTCAAGTACATGACCTTTTCATTTTCCTCCATATGCCACTCCCGAATGAGCAGCAAAACGTGCTGAAGGGAAACCTGTTTTCGGAACTATTGTGGATATCAGAAGAAAATTATACATTTGCTCTAGTCAGCATTGTTACTGTTCCTTGAAATCATGTTCCTGTCCTACACCAGTGGTTCCTTGATTTTCATCCAGTACTGACACAAGCAGTGGGTCAAGGGTATTCGTAAGATCAGCATTTCCTCCAGATCTTCAGCTAAGTTCCTAGCCAAAGTATTTTTCTCCTTCTGTTTCACTTGACTCAGTCTCCTGCATCTTTTATGTCTACATTGCTGTTGCTCATATTCTCCATTGATGGTTCCTGGAACACCTCTGCCCTACTTCCTATGTGTTTTCCAGTCGTTAGCCCTTTTACTGTCACGGGCCATGATTCTATTATATCCAGGGCTTACTCTTCCTGGGTGAGAAATATAAAATCCTCTCATCTTTTCAGATCCAGGCAAATTGTATGCTTTTGTGCAGTGTCTTCACCCCTCTCCCTTAGAAGCTCACTATAGAAATTTAAGGTAGATTCTCACAGGTATTGGTATCTCTTTACCTCTTCAAATGCAAGACCTATGGAGACATTGAGAAGAGAACATGACGGCTCACACGATTCCTCTGTATTGTATCCTGCAGATCGTAGTCTTCAACAGGGTTTCAGTGATGTAAACTGAATAGATTTTCTTCCAGATCCTGTGTCAGATTCAGAAGTACTTGACGAGGCGGTGTGCACATGGGAAAATTAGGCAGGAGTCAAGCCGGGGTGAAACTGAGTGGGGGATTTTGTTGGGAGACGATTCTCTGGGTTTATGTTTCTCCATGTTTTGTGGATGGAGGCATTGGAAGTTTTTCTTCTTGTCTTTCCATTGAGGTTCGTGTATAAGCTTCGGAATGTAGTGATAGTGTCTTGTTCTTGATAGAGCACAGATTTGTTCACTGTACAGGAAAATAGATAGCTCCTTCCATGGCAGAGTTCAGGTAGATAGGCTAGATGTTCCTTTAAGATATTGGGGTTTCTGGGGCACCTCTGGCTCATTTGGTTAAAGCCTCTGCCTTTGGCTCAGGTCATGAGCCCAGGGTCCTGGGATCGAGCCCCACATCGGGTTCCCAGCTCAGCAGAGAGCCTGCTTCTCTCTCTCCCTCTGCCTGCCACTACTTGTGCTCTCTCTCTATCTCTCTGCCAAATAAATAAATAAAATCTTTTTAAAAAGAAGAAGAAAAGAAAGAAAACCAAATACAGATATGCCTAAACATGTGTCCCTTACACTACTTTTTAGGAAGTTGCATATAAAGGAAAACTAACCTACTCTGCATATCAGGGTAATCCTATGTACTCTTGGGAGGATATAAACTTAGGAAAGTGAATTTATCACTTAGGAAAGTGAATTTATCTGTAACACAATGCTAGAGAAAGAGAGGACATGGGAGAGAGGTAAGAGTTCCCAGCAGGAACCCAGCATTCAGAAGTGAATCCTGGAGTCCTCACAGGCTATGCAGCCCAGAAGACCCATGAAGAACAGTAATTTCTGTGAGAACTTCTTTAGTTGTTTCCCCTGCAGTGTTCTCTCTCTCATGTCTCAGCATTAAACGTTTGTAATAATGGCCACATGGCTCATTAAGGCTTCTCTCCATAAGTGGATTCTCTGGGGAATACTGGAAAGCACAGTGGATTTTTATGTCCATGCTCGTATTAGGCAGTGTCAGATTTTAGGAGGAAACCTGAGTTAAAAACAGAGTTCCTGTACCATGAACAGTGGGAAATAGTCAGGTAATGGGAAAACTTGATATTTTTGAAGGCGGTGGATGGATTGGAGTCCAAGTTACGAAATCCAGCGTTGTAACCAGAAGCAGATTGTACCTGTATTATTTGTCAGAGAGGGAGCTATCTCCAGGAAGATGTTTGACATTGTAGCAGGGAGAAGGAAAAGGAAAAGGTGGCTCAGAAGAGAGGCTGATGAAGTTAACCATGGAGGGGAAGAATTGGCTTGATCAGTGAACCAGCCCTGCGAGAAATGTTAAAGCAGAATCTTGAGTACAGATAAAATAGAAAAGTGACACAGACAAGAGAGCATCAGAGAATATCTCCAGAAACAGTGACAAGACAAGGAATGAAATGGCAATAAACATGTATCTCTCAATAATTACTTTGGAGTCTATAGTATATTTTCTTTCAATCAAGACACGTACGGTGTCTGGATTTTTTTTTTTTTTTTTTTAAAGACCCATTGGGACGCCTGGGTGGCTCAGTTGGTTAAGCGGCTGCCTTCGGCTCAGGTCATGATCCCAGCGTCCTGGGATCGAGTCCCACATCGGGCTCCTTGCTCGGCAGGGAGCCTGCTTCTGCCTCTGCCTGCCACTCTGTCTGCCTGTGCTCACTCGCTCTCTCTGACAAATAAAATCTTCAAAAAAGACCCATCTACATGCTGCATACAGAAGCCTCATTTTTATTTTATTTTTAAGATTCACTTACTTGAGAGAAAGCATAAGCAGAGTGAGGGTCTGAGGGAGAGGGATAAGCAGACTCCATGCTGAGTGGGAAGCCCAACGTAGGGCTCAATCCCAGGATCCCAAGATCATGACCTGAGCTGAAGTTAGATGGTAAACCGACTAAGCCACTCAGGCACCCCTGTAAGAGACTAACTTTAAACCTAAAGACACCTGCAGATTGAAAGAGGGGCTGAAATGGATGTCAGAAGAAAGCCAGAGTAACAATACTTACATTGGACAAAATTGACATTTTGGGGGGCGCCTGGGTGGTTGAGTGGGTTGATCCTCTGCCTTCGGCTCAGGTCATGATGTCAGGATCTTGGGATCGAGCCCCGCATCTCTGCGGGGAGCCTGCTTCCCCCTCTCTCTCTGCCTGCCTCTCTACCTACTTGTGATCTCTCTGTCAAATAAATAAATAAAATCTTTTTAAAAAAATAGACACTTTTGTTCTTGTATTGTCTTTATCCGGCTTTGGTACCAGGATAATGCTGGCCTCATGGAATGATTTTGATTGTGTTCCCTCCATTCTGCTATGTCCAAGATTTATCACGTATTTATTTATTTATTGGTATTTGTTTGAATTGATCAATGAAGGCATGTAGACGTGGACTTTTCTGTACTGGGAGTATCTTTACTCCAAATTCAACTCTTATTTTTGGTCAAAGAACACTTGCTATTTCTTAGGTTCAAGATTCTTAGGTTCTTAGGTTCAAGGTTCGTATTTCAAACTTGGTAACTTCTGCATTTGTAGGAATTATCCTTTTTTCCCCTAACTTGTCTGACTTGTTAGTATATAATTGTTTATAGTAATCTGTTATCACAGTATATATTTCTGTGGTTATGTGTTGTATCATTTTCTTTTCCATTTCTCATTTTCATTTTTGAGTCATCTCTCCTGTTTTTCTTAAGTAATATAAAGTATTGCCGGTTTTGTTTGTTGTTTGGTAAAACTGGGCTTTGCTTTCAATGTTACTGTTTTTTCTGGAGTCCGTTTTATTTATTTCTGATTCTGCTTTGGTATTTCCTCCTCCTGACGTTCAGCTAAGTTTCTTTTCTTTTTCTATTTCCCTGTGGTGTAATGTTAAGAAAAAAAGTCAAGGGGTACCTGGGTGGCTCAGTTAATGAAGCTTCTGCCTTTGGCTCAAGTCATGATCCCAAAAACAGACACTTCACTGACTGAGCCACCTGGGCATCCCAATCATGCCATTTAAAAAAAACATTTATTGGGGCGCCTGGGTGGCTCAGTGGGTTCAAGCCTCTGCCTTCGGCTCCGGTCATGATCCCAGGGTCCTGGGATCGAGCCCCGCATCAGGCTCTCTGCTAGGCGGGGAGCCTGCTTCCCCCTCTCTCTCTGCCTGCCTCTCTGCCTACTTGTGATCTCTGTCTGTCAAATAAATAAATAAAATATTTGAAAGACATTTATTTATTTACTTTAGAGAAAGAAAGAGAGCTCCCAAACGAGGGGGAGGGGCAGTAGGAGAGAGAAAGAATCTCAGACTCCCCACTGAGCATGGAGCCCAACGTGGGCTCCATCCCAGTACCCCGAGATCATGACCTGAGCTGAAATCAAGAGTTAGATGCTTAACCAGCTGAACCACCCAGGTGCTCCTAATCCTTGCCATTTTTGAAACCCATTCTGTAAATGTACAGTCTCAAATTGATACTATTCCATATGTTGAAACACCCTTGAATTCACACTTGATTATGTTGTAAAATGGTAAAGTGTGCTTTCGATTCAGTTTATTTTTTTTTAATATTTTATTTATTTATTTGACAGACAGAGATCACAGGTAGGCAGAGAGGCAGGCAGAGAGAGGGGTGGGGGAAGCAGGCTCCTTGCTGAGCTGAGAGCCTGATACGGGGCTCGACCCCAGGACCCTGGGATCATGACCGGAGCCAACGGCAGAGGCTTTAACCTACTGAGCCACCCGGGCATCTCATGATTCAGATTATTTTATCGTCAACTTTCAAGGAATCTTCCTCACAGGTAGTAGTTTGTAGGCCTTACGTGTAGCATCTCTCCTTTGACTTTGATTACATGTTAAAGCTGGTGTCACAGTGTTTTCATGGTCTCCCTTCTCTTTACTCCTGGTAAAGGATGGAGGAGATTTGAACTAGTTTCTCATTATATATTTGTAGGAATTATGCAGTGAACTAAGGCACAGGGCTTTTCTATGTTGGGCATTATTTTAAATGACTTTTTTAATCTATTGAGTAGTTGTAGATCAGTGAAGAGTTTTAAAAATATTTCTTCATGATGGAGTCCAGGTTGATTATATGTTTTTTGTATTTACACTCATTTATTGGTATCTGTTTCTTGGCATATAATTAGTGTCATTGCCTCATAATTACTTGTATTTCTGTGGTATCAGTTACTTTACTTAATTACTTAGTTCTTTACTTTTAGTTGGTCTTCTCTTTTGTTCTTACTTGAATGGTGTCAGTTTTTTTTTTTTTTTTCTGAAAACCAGTCCTGTTGTTAGTTATTTTCCTATTTTTTGCTAAATCCTATTTGTTCATTTCTGTTTCATGTTTAAATTTCATTTTTTCCACTGGGTGCCAGGATGGCTCAGTCAGTTAAGCATTTGACATCAGCTAAGGTCATGATCTCAGGGTTCTGGGATTGAATCCTATGTCAGGCTCCCTTCTCGGAGGGAAGGAGCCCTCTCCTTTTGGCCCTTACCTCACTCATGCTCTCCCTCTCTGTCTCTCTGTCTCTCTCTAATAAGTCTTTAAAAATATTCCTTCCTTCTACTCATTTTGGGCTCATATAATGGTTCTTTTCATGATTATTTGATATAGAGGAGAGTGATTTGTGTTAGACCCTAACAATACTCTAGAATTTTCTATGAAGCTGCGTGGTCAGTATGTTGTGTGCAAGTTTATGTGTCCACAGAGGAACAAAGTCCTGATGATTCCTTCTCAGCCATCTTGCTGACGTTCTCTGATTGACTTTATGGTTGCTGTGTGAGACATCCTCAGCATATTCGTCTGAAAGTAGTACGTGGAATGACTTTACTTTTCTGTGTTTCAATATCTTTCAGCTGTATCTTCACAGGGCACCCTGAGCCTCCTGCCAGAGCTGTGCAAAGAAGCTTCACTTCAAGAGGTGTCAATGGGCCAGTATAAACATGATGTCCTTGAGAAGTTACACTTAATGATAGACTGGGATAATGATCATAAAGGACGTATCCAAATTGAGACTACTGCCCAAAATGACAATCTCACTGCCCATAATGGTGAAAGATACAAAATATTTTGTAAAACCTTCCTTTTTAAGTCCATTAGTCCTACAAAACAGGGTGTTTCTGTAAGCAGAAGCTCCAATCAAATACTCAAACGTACATATTTATGGATGGAGAATGTGGAAAATCTGAAAAGTTCCTTAGCCCATGCTGAAAATAATGATTTGAACAATTGTGAAAATAGGATTGGATTGACCTTTCATTCAAATATTTCTAAACCTCAGAGGTTTCAACATGGAGAAACAACTGCTAAGTGGGATGCATTTGAGAGGTCCTTCACTGAAGACTCAACCCTTCAGAATTACCAGAGCATTTTCAATGGAGAGGGAATTGCTCAAGGCAGTGAATCTGAGAAAAAAATTCATGAAGGCTCAAATGTTAATAATGCAGAGAACCATGTCAAACGTATTAAGTGTGGGGAAGTCGTTTATCAAAGATCCAACCTTCTGTCTACCAGTATGCGTATAAGAGAGAATCCTTATACATTTAATGAATATGAAAGAGATTTTAACCAGTCCTCCGGTGTTGGTGACCATTCAAGAATTCATGTGGGGAAAAACCCGTACAGGTGTAAGAAGTCCGGGAACGTGTTTAGTCAGCCACCGAGAATACGTATACATAAGACAGTTTGTACTGGAGAGAAAACTTACAAATGTAAAGACTGTGGCAAGGTCTTTAACCAGCAATCATACCTTACTCAACATCACAAAACTCATACTGGAGAGAAACCTTATAAATGTAAAGAATGTGGCAAGGACTTTATCCAGCACTCAAGCCTAAATCAGCATCACAGAATTCATAATGGGGAGAAACCTTACAAATGTCAAGAATGTGGTAAGGCCTTTAGCCAGCGCTCAAACCTTATTCAACACCGCAGAATCCATACTGGAGAGAGGCCTTACAAATGTCACGAATGTGGCAAGGCCTTCAAGCAGCACTCAGCCCTTGCTCAGCATCACAAAATTCACACAGGAGAGAAACCATATCAATGTAAAGAATGTGGCAAAGCCTTTAACCATGACTCAAGCCTCACTCAGCATCACAGAATTCATACTGGAGAGAAACCTTACAAATGTGAAGAATGTGGGAAGGCCTTTAGGCAGCACTCACACCTTACTCAACATCACAGAATTCATACTAGAGAGAAGCCTTATAAATGTAAAGAATGTGGCAAGGCCTTTAGGAGGAAGACACACCTTACTCAACATCAGAGAATTCATACTGGAGAGAAACCTTATCAATGTAAAGAATGTGGCAAGGCCTTTGTCCTCCATTCAGGCCTTACTCAACATCAGAGAATTCATACAGGTGAGAAACCTTACAAATGTAAAGAATGTGGTAAGGCCTTTATCAATCAATCAAGCCATACTCAACATCAAAGAAGTCATACTGGAGAGAAACCTCTTAAGTGCAAAGAATGTGGGAAGGCCTTTAAGTGGAACTCAGCCCTTAGTGTGCATCACAGAATTCATACTAGAGAGAAGTCTTAGAAATGTAAAGAATGTGGCCAGGGCTTTATCCAGCAGTCCTACCTTACACAACATCACAGAATTCCTACTGGAGCAAGTCTTACAAATTTGAAGACTGAGAGAATTTGAAAGGACTGCTGAACCTTAAGTCTGTCAGAGAATTCCTATTGGAAAGGAACTATATATGCATAAAGAATGTGGCAGGACCATTAGGCAATGCTAAACCCTTGTTCCTCATCGGAGAATGTATAGTGGAGGTGATTACAAATAGAAAATTTGGCAAGCCCTTTCCTAGTGCTCAAGCCTCTTCCAGCATTACAGAATTCATACTAGAGAGAAACCTTATAAGTGTAAAGAATGTGGTAAAGCGGGGCACCTCGGTGGCTCAGTTGGTTAAGCAACTGCCTTTGGCTCAGGTCATGATCCTGAAGTTCCAGGATCGAGCCCTGCATCATTGGCTCCCTGCTCAGTAGGGAGTCTGCTTCTCCCTCTGACCCTCCCCCGTGTCATGTTCTCTCTCTCTCTCTCTCTCATTCTCTCTCAAATAAATAAGTAAAATCTTAAGAAAGAAAGAAGAGAGAATGTGGTAAAGCTTTTGGATTGCTCAACACTTAACTCAGCATCACAGAGTTCATACTGAGGAGAAATACTAGAAATGGAAAGAACATGAAAAACCTCTGGCTGGAAGACATAACTTGCTCAACATCATTGGTATCATCCAGGAGCGAAACTGTAATATGTAAAGGCAGTGGCCGAACCTTTAACTAGAATTCAGTCCTTACTTGGTATCCCAAAATGCAGTCTTGGTTCAAACTGTACAGACATAATGAGACTTTCTCTTACAGTTTAGAAAACATCAGAGAGTTTAGAGAAGAAAAGGAACTTTTAAGAGAAAAATACGTAGAAACATTTAATTGAAATTCAGATGTCAATAAATGTCACAGAATTCACAGTATAAAGCAGCACACCAGTTGATCTCTTCAGAGATTGCATCAAAAAATAATACAAATTTAATTAGGTAATGTATGAGCTATTTTGCTTCAAAAGATAGAAGGGGGGATTTTTTCATTATAATTTAAATGTGTTTGTGTTTCCATTGACCCTGTATGAGATTTGTGACTTGCAGCTATTCATGTGTTTCTACTCTTAGAACTCTTCAGAAAATTCATTTATTCTAGTGATTGAAAGTATGTGGGTCATCGTTATTGCATCAGGGATATGAGATACCCTTCTTGAGGTGGGATTCATGCATATCTAATTTTCCATGGAAGATGAAGGACTGTGTAACATACAATATATGAGGAAAATCTAAATGAATATTCCTCTTGTGGTTATAACATTGATACAGGTCATCATGAAGTAGGTGTTCAGAACATCATTCTCCATTTATTAAAACTAAAAAAATTGTGACCATTACCAATTACATGTTTTACTAATTGGTCTTAATGAAAACGAGATGGCAGTCTTCACAACAGTAATTGTGAGAGAGTATGAGTTGATGGGGTTGAAATGAATAAATCCTGACAGATACCAGAGAATAGCTAACTTCTGTAAAATGACATACACTTGTACATCCACATTTTGAGAGAATTACCAGAGTCCTGAAGGCGTTTTAGTATGCAAAACTAAACTGGTTAAGAAGGTAAAATAGACTGCTATCAGATGTCTTCTCTAAGCTTTGTGGTAATCACAAAATGAAAACAATGTAGTAGATACACAAGACATAAGGAGAAAATAATCTAAGTATTCCCTTACTTAAAATCATCAAATCACAAAGATAGCTAATGAATAGGAAAGCGACAAATAATTCTAAACAGCCAGAAAACAATGACGACTGTAACTCCATACTTGTACTGATACTTGCTTTAAATATAAAGGGCCTAAATTCTTGACTCCAAAGATACAGATTGCCTGGAAGGAAAGAAATACAAGACCCAACCGTATACAGCCTTCGAGAGAATCACTTCAGCTCTAAGAACACTCTGACTGAAAGTGCAGGTGTGGAAGAGAATATTCCATGTGAGTGGAATCGAAAAGAAAGCAGGTTAGCTCTGCTTACATCAGTGAAAATAAACTTTAAGCCAGAGGGTGTAGTAAAACATGGCAAAGCTCATTTAACATAATGGGCTCACTTTGTGCGGTGTTCATAATTATGTGCAGAATTTGGCATTTTTGACATTTGGCAGAATGTCAAAAAAGACTTAACCCATTGTTTTGGTTTTGGCAGGACAGAAATAGTATGATTATGTAACTTGTGTAATACTTTCCTCTTCCAAAACCAGTACCTTTTCCCATAACTGTTGGTGGTGGTTGTCCAGGTACCTCAGTTGTAGCTTGTTAAGGTTTATGAACATTGATATGTTAGGAGTCCCCTAAACAAGTAGTTGATTTTCAAAAACCTTTTTCTGTGTTTTGAGGGTTGGGGGGAAGAAAACACTGAGTAACAATTTGAGAAAACCTACTGCTGTCAGATTCTGATGTGTGTGGAAAAATATGGTTGGTTGAAAATCTTGGCAACTTACTATAATAAGTAACCAATAATTTATCAAAACTAACTTGTAGAGGCTAATCTTTTCCACAGTATTCAGTTGTCTAACGTCTTGCTATTATACATTGCATATTTTTCCACCTGTTATTTCATTTACATTGTTATCTTTTTTTTTTTTTAATTGACAGAGAGAGGGAGAGGGAGAAGCTCTGCAGGGAGCCCAACATAGGGCTCAATCACAGGACGCTATGATCATGACCTGAGCTAAAGGGAGATGCTTAACGGACTGAGCCACCCAGGTGCCCCTGCTCTCTGCTGTTTAAAATCCCTAAATAAATGACTTGGACTTTCAGGCAGGTTACCATAATGCCCTTCAGTAAGATTCCTATTTTATTTCCGGGCAGTATTTCTTTATATTCAGTTGCAAGTGATAGGCTTCTTACGGGTCACCTTTGCCTTAGTTGTGATCATGGATTTAGTCCAAGCTGGCTTTTTTTTTGGAAATGTGCATCTTCCCGTAAGAAACCCTTATATTCTAGTTGCTTCAAAGTTTCTAGCATGGCTTACCTATGACTAACAGTTGTATAAGTTACGTGTGCATTTACTGAATATAAAACGTTCACTCCTTTAATTTTGGAGAAAGGTAGCTAACACATGTCGTTATGATTTGCTACATTAAAGCCGTAGGTTTGTGTATTCACGTAGAGTCTGTAGTGACAGGACATTTCTCTTTCTTGCTTTCTGCTCCTTGAGCAAAAGACAGTCTTTTGTACATTGGATGTTTGTGTTGATTTGTTCAAAATTTGGATACATAGGAGTCACTTATTTTAAAGACTAATTTTGTTTGATCTATATTCTTTTACATTTTGCAAATGAATGCTTTTCCTTAAAAAGAAAAAAAGTAATAAAGGGGTCAACTCAACAAACAGAACTTTTTTAATTCTTTATGCACGCAACATCAAAGCACATAACACATGAAGCAGCTGTTAGCAGACAAGAAGAGAGGAAGAGACAGCAACGCAGTAGAAGGGGACTTCGATACTGTGTCTTCAGTAGTGGGCAGATTATCCAGATAGAAAATCAGTGAGGGAACATCAGACTTCAATGATAAGAGGCCCGCGGACTCCCAGCACTATCCAACAGCATCTGGGAACACATTCTTCTCACATGCACATGGAGCATTCTCCAGTGTAGAGTATGTGTTGGGCCACAAAACGAGTCTTAATAAGTTTATGGTTGAAATGATATCAAGCACCTTTTCCAACCACCATGACGTGAAACGAGAAGTCAACTGCAAGTACAAAATGAGAAAATCCACAGATACGTGAAAAAGAATCAGGCAACTTTATAATAGCCAAAAGAATGGAAGTACCGTGTGCATCGTCAGGTGAGTAGATAGCGGGCATATAGACCATGTGTTCTGGTTACAATTAACAATACAGTTGAAAGTTTCTAAGACAATAGCTCTTAAAAATTCTTATCCCGTGAAAACTTGTAACTCTCTGAGGTGAAAACTTTCGCAGTATATACAAACCACAGGGCATGTTAAAATATGTTATATGTTAATTATATCTCAGTGAGACTGAAAAAATGTGAAATAAGCCAATTAGTGGTTTCCTAGCCACAGGCATAAGAGAATGGGGATGGTGATAGTTAAAGAGTATGAAGTCTCTCTAAGAGGCCATTCAATATAAAATTGACTGGTTTGCTTGTACCAATGTGTGTTAAAAGCCTCACCTCGCACATTTGTTGTACAATTTTATTTATTTGACACTCAGAGAATAAGCAGGGGGAGGGGCTGGCAGAGGGAGAGGGAGAAGTAGACTCCCCAACTAGCAGGGAGCCAGAGGTGGGCCTCAATCCCAGGACTCTGGAATTACGATCTGAGCCACCCAGGCACCCCATCTGGTCCATTGGTACATTTTATTTATTTATTTTTAATATTTCATTTATTTATCTGACAGATAGTGATCACAAGCAGGCAGAGAGGGAGGGGGAAAAGCAGGCACCCTGCTGAGCAGAGAGCCGGATACGGGGCTCGATCCCAGGACCCTGAGATCATGACCTGAGCCGAAGGCAGAGGTTTAACCCTCTGAGCCACCCAGGCACCCCCATTGGTACATTTTAAATGGGTGAATGATACACCATGGAAATTCTGTGCAAATAAAGCTATTACAAGGAACCTCAAATAAGAAATGCCTGCATAAGAAGACTTAGTATCATGGGGTGCCTGGGTGGCTCAGTGGGCTAGGGCCTCTGACTTTGGCTCGGGTCCTGGGATCGAACCCCGAGTTGGGCTCTCTACTCGGTGGGGAGCCTGCTTCCTCCTCTCTCTGCCTGCCTCTGCCTACTTGTGATCTCTGTCAAATGATAAATGAGTAAAATCTTTTTAAAAAAAGAAAAGACTTAGTATTATAAGATCTCAGGACTACATAAATTCACCTATTAAATACAGACACTTGTAAGATTTCAACAGGAATTTAGGATTTAACTTTCTTGTGTGTCTTAAGTTTTCTGATACAAAAACAATTTTGAAAAGCACAGAGGAAAGAAGTTTTGTCAAAGTACACATACATAATTACTAGTATGAGTTACGTTCAACCCTTTGATGTTGGATGAAGAAAATGTAGAGATGTGAAATTCTGTGTCAGTTTCTCTAAAGAAACAATAGAATGGATATCTGTAATTCTCTATTTTTAATATCTATATTTCTATAGATCTCTGTTGCTCTATATATCTCTACATATATAGAAGGAAGGAAAGCTTTCTTTATGAATTGCCTAACCTAAGTGTGAGAGATGGCAAGTCTGATGTTGGCAAGGAAGTCCAGCAGGCTAGAAGGCCAGGGAAGAGCTCATGTTGAAGCTGGAGAACCTGAAGATGGTCTGGAGACAGGGCTAGGTCAGTAGGAAAAGCACCTTTGGAATATACAGCTAGTTACTATGTTCTCCAGAATAGACTGTCTAGTAACTGGTATGGATTTATTTGCATATACCTTTAATATAAACTTTAAAATAGAAAAAGTACAGATAACTTCTAGAAAGAGTTTTAAACATCGTCTTATAATATTTTGACTAAATGTATGAGAGTGTACAGCATTTCCAGGCATGCATTTGAAGCAGGTAGAAGCATACCTTCCACAAAAGACAAAATCAGAATTAGGGTAGGATGTTACATTTAACAATATAACCAAGAGCATATCTATTTTTCTTAGCTATTATAAGTAAAAAAATTAGTGTTAGCCAATGAGAAAATACTTTATTACATAGGATTAGAAGACAATATCTCTGCAATTGAACCTTTTTTTTTTTT
>ML105500.1:128540-141882 GCA_003697995.1 Taxidea taxus jeffersonii | reverse complement strand
TTATACAAAGACATTTTATAAAAGAATAGGTAGAGCTAGCTCAAAAATAACAGGCAATTTTTAATCTAATTAACAAATTTTTTAAAATTCCATTTTTCATGTAAAATAATAGCAATGACTTTTTAATGGTAAAAGCCCAAATGATATGTAATATACAAATTACTAGAATACACTAAAAATCTTAAATAACAGTTACTTTTGAATGATAATCTATGTATTTGATATAATGCAGTATAATAGAACAACCATATATCAACTTGTATTTTTAATTTTAATCTACTTCCCAGGCATTTGAAATACTTTTATCAGGAATCCACATTCCAGAGGTGACTGCCAATATCCAAATCTGTACCAAGAACTTAGTCATCATAAAAGACTTTATGAATGTTTCATTAAAAAATTAGTGATGCTCACATGTGACAGTCTAAAAAACTTGTATGGTAACCACAGCCTCAGCATGAACAGAATTTTGGAATCTGGCAATTCTAGCAGCCAAACACCAGTGGAACAGCCCTGTATTCCAGCACTGTCCAAAATGGTAGCTGCCAACCACATATAGCTATTTATACTTAAATTTAAAATAAAAAACTCAGTTCCTTAGTCATACTTGATACATTATAAAATGTTCAGTAGCAATGTGTGACTATTGGCTACTATGTTTGATAATGCAATTACACAGCATTTCCATTATCACAGAAAAGTACCACTGAAGAGAGGCATTCTAGATATAGAGCTCCATTTGGTCTTGTGTGCTTCCTCCTCCCACAAAGGAAGGCTCCATTGGCTCATTTGACTAGAAGATTGACTAATCCTCTAGTCACAAATGCAGTAGATCTTCCTTTGGGTATGAACTTTATCATAAAACAGGCTGATTGTTTTGTGCCTACTTCTTAATAAATTTATAATTTATAAAGTAAAAGAATTAGTTTGACTTGCTTTCATTGTAACCATACCAACTAGTGATGTAGTTATGTAGAAGATGTACAACCCCTATCTACTTCTAAGAAAAGTACTAAATTGGCTTAGGTTAATTCGCAAATTCCTCAGTTATTTTATATTTTCCAAAAACTCTTAAGTGAGTATAAGTGTTATGAGAGGTGTGTGTAATGAATTATAAAAGCACTCTTTTTAGACATAGCTGGAAAAATGAAGTCTATAAAGAAGTAAAGGACACTAGGTAAAAAAGGAGTCAGATTTATGATTAGAATAGCTTTAGCAGCAAAAGATAAATTAGAAAATATGAGGCTTTAATATTAATTCAAATAACAGATCATGAGAACTTGAACAAAGGTAGCACCTGACAAAATGGAGCCACAGAGCTGGGTTCTAGATATGTTTTGGTGGTCAGTTAGGTATGCAAATTGAGGGAGGACAACAGGGTAATAAGGTTAACTACAAGATTTCTGGTTTGGCTGTCTAAGCAGATGGTGATATACTTTCTACTCCATATTTTATGAGTTCCTAAGATCTTTACACCCCCATGCCTTAGTTCAGACATTCTCCTTTGACTAGAATATCCCTTCCATATCATCATAACTAGTCCCAAGCTAACTTTCTACCTGTGACTTCTTTGAAACTGAATATACACTAAAGTTTAGTCATAATGAACTACATATGAGTCCTTAAACACTTCATCTCTTCTTTCTATGTTCTTAGTTATGTTAAAACATATTCTACCTCAAATACCACATTCTTACCTATCAATCTGGTCAATCTTCACACATCCTTTAGGACCAGTTTCTATGTTCCAATATCCTACTGTTTAATCTTGTTCATAAAGGTTTCAACTTTCTTTTTGACACCACTATTATTACCAAAAATGTTGACATCTGTTAAAACAGTCAAGAACCAAATAACCTTAAAGGTTAAAAATACCTTTAAAAAAAAATACCTTTCACTTCAATTTTCTCTTTCATCTTCTTTTCTTCTGCTCCTCTTCCTATCTGTTCTTTGGCACCAGAAGTTATAGTTGTTACTGGTCTAGACTGTATCACATTTTCAGAAACTGTGGAATTAGCTTGCAGCAGAGTACCAGATGGAAATGGTATTTGTTTCACTGATACAAAAAATAAAATAAGTCACTATGAGTTCCTTTTAAAAGAAAAATTCACTGTATATAATTATCAAGTCTCTACTCTCTGAGATTATAAAAAGGCTGCCAATAATATTAAGTACATTTAACCATGATAAAAGTTAAATAAATAAATGATTCTCATTTAAAAATAACTGAAAAAATTATGGATAACAACAATAACTAATATTTATTATAGACTATGTCCCACTTTTCAAAATGCTTTACATGAATTAACCCTTGTAAGTCTCATAAATACCCTTAAAGCAATAAGTTTTATTCACATCTCCATTTACAGATGATCAACATGAACCACAAGGAACTTAAAAAACTGGCCCATCACACACACAGTGAGTAGGAAAATAAGAATTTATACTCAGGCAGTCTGTCTCCAGAGACCATCCTCTCACGGTTTGGCAAGATGGCACGTTTTCACTCAGGTTCTCTTTTATATTGAACAATCAACTGGGAAGTGTTTTAATAATAGTCATTTTAATATCAGAATTAATGGAGAGACGTGTCCATAATTTTATTTCAAAAAACAACTTTTTAAGGAAGAAAATTCCTTCAGCAATGTTAAAAACTCTCATAGCCTAGTGAATATGGAAAAATTAAATCTCATGAGGGATTCTGATGTGGCTTAAATTCTGGCCAATATTCAGACCACTTTTCTGAGGTATTTTTAAGTTCTCTGGAAGCTCTCGCTTCTTTCAGTAATGTGACACTCTATCTACCCTTATTTAATGTTTCACCATTTGACAGAATGCAATACATTAATTCAAACTGTTGAACTGCTTTAGCATTTCATTAATAAGATCAGAATTTAAAATGTTCCAAGGCAATCTTTTAGAACTGGTAAAATGGAAAGCAGTTTTACATTGTTAATATTTTAACTATTTATTTAATTCTGTACCTGTATTCTAGATCTCCTTGTCTTGGAAAAGATAAGATTTTCTACTGACAAGCAATGTTCTCTTCAGTTGACAGCTATAAGTACACATTATATTGTTTTTTCCTTACTTTTGTTTAGCTCACTAAGGGTAGAGCTCCTACTATAGCATTCAAAATAATTTACTCACTTCAGGATAATTCTAAAGAAAGCAGTAAGAGAGATTTTCCCTATACTTGGGCTTCCTTAACACATAGGAAGGATTTTGTATTATACAACGAAATGCCTTTCTGTACGGTACTTTGAAATTGTAATAGAGCTATTATTAGAACTGTTTTAAAATGATGTAAATGTATCCACCTTTAAATAATTCAATAAAATTTTAAATTTTATTTGCAACATTAATAATTAAAATGGTAATTACTTGAGTTGATTAACTTAAATATTATTTCAGGCAAATTACTTTATATCTGTAAACTTCAATTTCCTCATGTATAAAACAAAGACATTTGTACACATAAAACTTTAAGGATAAAATACATAATGTACGTGAAGCACTTGGCACACAGTGCCTGGCATACAGCAAAATGTAATAAATGTCAGCTATATATTATTACAGTTTTTTTTTATTTATTTTTTTTTATTTTTATTTTTTTTTTAAATATTTTATTTATTCATTTGTCAGATAGAGAGAGAGCACAGGAGCGAGCACAGGCAGACAGAGTGGCAGGCAGAGGCAGAGGGAGAAGCAGGCTCACTGCTGAGCAAGGAGCCCGATGCGGGACTTGATCCCAGGACCCTGGGATCATGACCTGAGCCGAAGGCAGCTGCTTAACCAACTGAGCCACCCAGGCATCCCTATTACAGTTTTTTTTAATAACTATTTAATAGGGAACAGTGATGATCAAGTTGAAGTATGTAGCACAGAGATTAAAAAGCATAGTTTTTTTTAATTCAAGTATACTGAACATATAGCTGTATTAGTTTCAGGTATACAACAGGATTTCCCTGATAAGGTAAGAATATACAATAGAAAAAAGACAGTCTTCAACAAATAGTGTTGGGAAAAGTGGACAGCTAAATGCAAAAGAATGAAACTGGACCATTTCTTTACACAATACATAAAAGTAAACTTAAAATGGATTAAAGGCCTAAATATGAGACCTGAAATCATAAAATTCCTAGAAGAAAATACAGGCAGTAATTTGACATCAGCTGCAGCAACATTTTTGTAAGTATATCTCCTGAGGCAAGGGAAACAAAAACAAAATTAAACTACTAGGACTACACGAGAATAAAAAGCTTTTGCACAGCAAAGGAAACCATCGACAAAATAAAAAGGCAACCAACTGAATGAGAGAAGGTATTTCCAAATGATATATCTGTTAGGTGCTCAATACCCAAAATATATACAGAACTTTTACAAATTCAACACCAAAAATCATCATCATCATCATCATCCTATGAAACTGTGCATAGGACCTGAACATTTTTTCAAAGACATAGAGATAGCCAACAAACACAGGGAAACATGCTCAACATCACTAAAAGCACAGGCATTTGCACCCCAGATGTGCACTTTTTGCATGAGCTCAGGAAAGATCATTTGCCTTTTCTAAGTCTCCATTTTCTCTTCTGTAAAGGAAAATGATTGCATGAGAAGGGCTACTGTGAGGATAAAATGAGAAATCAAGCATAATACCTAATTTAACAATTAATGATATAATAATTATTATAAATCAAAACAACTTATCATTTCTACATTTAATTACCTCCATTTTGAATTTCTGCCTGAATTAACTCTTGTTTCAATTCTTCAATTTCTTTCTTTAATTTAGCATTTTCAACTCGAAGTTTCTTCTCTTCTCTCAAAGTTGCCTGCAAAACTAGGATTAAGAAAATCCAGGTAAGATATAGACATGTTTTCTAAAAGGCTTCTTAACAAAATACTACCTATTTATGACTTGATTATACCTAATATGTTTATACAGTAGTATAAATATAACTAGGATGATACCAATAACCAAATGTTTGCCAACTTCTTTATTATTAATTTAATATTAGAATAACATGATAATTAAAATAGAGAAAAAGCAAGAAAATCTGTGAAATAATAATAGAAAAGTTTTGTTTATGAATCATTTCCTAGCTTCCATAAAGATGCTAATCACAATTTAAGAACTAGACTCAAAGTGTCAACAACAGATAAACTATCAAAATGAGGCAAGTATTAGACACATTATTATTTTTTTAAAGCTGGAGATCTAATGATAGCCAACCATAAAAAAAACTATTCTCATTTCTTTTTTTTTAATCATTACCTTATAAAGTACCTGAATAATCTTTTAGTCTTAATGTCTCAAACATTGAGCTAGCTAAACATTCAATGAGTGAAATAGCTTCAAAGATTCCCCTCAAGATATATGTGTTAAAGGTGAGAAATAAGGTATACAAAAGAATAAAAGAAAAGCAATGACTCTCAATGGGGTTGGTACTGCTCTCTAGGTAAGATTTTTAAAATCTGTGGGAGTATTTTTGGTTGTCACAAATAATTGGAGTCATTCTGGGCATTTAATGGGCAGGAGTCAGGAATGCCAGATATCCTAAAACATGTTAGATATACCTATAAAATGAAGAGCTGTCTCACATTCTGCAGAATTTTCCTGTAACCCACTGCACATTTGTATAGGTGAAACACCTGATCATTATTTGAGCCTCAACCCTATTTTTATATATAAACACAAAATATTCTTAAACATTTTCATTTCACTCTGAATTTTCTATAAATCAAGTATCTTATAAGTCAAGAGAAGATTGCACTGTTTTGTTCACAGCTTTCCCTAAAGAATTATTCATCATTCTGAGTAAATAAAACACACAACTGAAAGCTGTTTCAGGTATCAGAGTTGCCTACATAAAGGCCGACTAAATACACACTCATACCAATTAGCATTGTATCTATTGCATTCTTGGTGATTCCATGAATGGGAAGCATACAGGATAGGACTCTCTTATATGTCTGGTAGGACAGTCCTGTCTAAGCATTTGTTCACTAAAATACACTTTTATTATTACTACAATTTATATTACATTCTTTTTATTTTCCTCTATCTTCCATACAGGGTTATTATATGCTTTGATATTATGTGTATAGGTAGGTTACAGTACCTAAGAACTATTTTCTTTACAGGGTATTAAAAGATTTTTACAAAATGTTCATTGTAATGTAGGAACAATGGGACTGAGAACTACCCATGACAGGATACCAAAAAATAATGATAAAGGTGAAAAATAAATATGCAATAAGTGTAGAAGGGTTCCTTTTTTTTTTTGATGAGCAAAATTGAAATGTTAGTCAAGCTAGTAGTCACCCATAGGAGAAAAAATTCAGAAACACTGATCATCTCTAATCTTTCTTAAACTTACTAATGGAAAAACTATTAAAAATTTTAAGAAAAATAACAAGAAATCCTTTAAGAATTTTAAGAAAAATATTTGTAAAACATTATAAGAAGGAAATAATTAAAATATTTTAAGATTAAGAAAAAAAATTAATGAAGAAAAAATATTTTGAAAAGTAACTATGATTCTGTAACCATTCAGTCTTATGCAGCAAAGAAAAGCATTTATTTCTATTAGTTATTCTAAGAGACTTGGGAATTTTCATTATGCCATTAACACTGGTTATTGATAAATCTAAATCCTAAATGCAGAAATTCAGATTTGATATTTTTGTATATATCATAGCAATTTCTAGGTAAAACTTAAGACATATTGGAAAAAATGTAAAAATTATGTCAGAAAATGCTTTAGTAGAGGGTAATATAAGTATATATTCTTATAGAGGACATAAATTTGAGTTCATATTTGATTTTACTCAATTTTCTTCATTTTAATCTTTGATTCTATAGGAACTTATTTTAAACATTAATTTTCCTTTAATACTCTTAGAATAATATTTTTTTTTCTACATTACATTCACTAGATACCAATTCTAATTTATCTCAATTCCAGAATATTATTTCACTCAAAATTAAAATATTAAAGTAATCTAAAAGTTATCATCAAGATGATGAAGCATATATATGGGGTAAACACAGTTTTTGTGCTCTTGTCCAAATAGGAATTCATTTTAGATATCTCCTCCAAAAATGCAAAATCTCTTACTTGCTTTCTCCTTAAGAAGAGCAACTTGCTGCTTTAAATATTCAATAATTTGATCTGCTTCTGCACCCTTCTGTTCCAGTCTCTTCAGAACAGCACCATTAGTTGCCATATTTGCCACGAAACAGCAGAAAATCCTAAGTGAAAAAATAAAAGTGGTAAATTATACCACAGAAGAAGAAATTTATTGTGCACAACACTATGAGCAAGCAGTTTAAAGGAAAAATATCTTCTACTCTAAGAGATCAATATACCAGGAAAACAGTTTTCCCGATATAGAGCAACAAACCAAATGGCAGAAATGTTAAACTAACTCCTCAATATGTTTGAAAGAGGCAATCAATTTTTTTCCCCTACATGCAAAAAAGATGCTATTTAACAACATTTTAGGTTGGAAAGTTTTAATGAAGCTTTAAAATACGGCAGAGTATTATGACGCAAAGCAGAATACTAAGAGAAAAGAGTAACAACAACCTTAAGTAAGTTATAACTGAGTGCCACCCCTGTGTTCCAAATTTAAGAATGGCTCAATTCCCTCTTTTAGGGCTATTTTTTATACACTGGGTATTTCTACTGTTTATTTAACTATGTACAATTTTTTTTTTTTTTTTTTTTTAGGAAGAGAAATAACTTGTAATATATTCATGCAATGGTATATTAAGCAGCAATGAGAATGCATGAAGTACAGCTACACACAACAACGTGAATTAATCTCACACACAATGCTGAGTAAGAGAAACCAGATACAGGAAGGCACAGTGAATGATCCCATTTACATAAAGTTCAAAAGCAGGTAAACTATGAGAAGTCAGGAAAATGATTATGACTTGGGGACAAAAAGGGGCACTTCTGAGGTTGTCAGTCATGTTCTGTTTCTTTTTTTTTTTACTTTATTTAAGCTTTATTTAAACATATGATGTAACCCCACCACCCTCACCCAACCCCTCTCCCCACTCCCACCACCCTCAGTTTGTTTTATGACATTAAAAGTCTCTTTTGGTTTGTCTCCCTCCCGATCCCATCTTCTTTCATTTTTACTTTTCCTACCACCTTAACTCCCACCCCCGTTGCATCTCCACTTCCTCATATCAGGGAGATCATGTGGTAGTTGTCTTTCTCCAGTTGACTTATTTCACTAAGCATAATACGCTCTAGATCCATCCATGTCATCGCAAATGGTAAGATTTCATTTCTTTTGATGGCTGCATAGTATTCCATCGTATATATATACCACATCTTCTTTATCCATTCATCTGTTGATGGACATCTAGGTTCTTTCCATAACTTGGCTATTGTGGACATTGCTGCTATAAACATTCGGGTACACGTGCCCCTTTGGATCACTACGTTTGTATCTTTAGGATAGATACCCAGTAGTGCAATTGCTGGGTCATAAGGTAGCTCTATTTTCAATTTTTTGAGGAACCTCCATACTGTTTTCCAGAGTGGTTGCACCAGCTTGCATTCCCACCAACAGTGTAGCAGGGTTCCCCTTTCTCCGCATCCTCGCAGCATCTGTCATTTCCTGACTTGTTCATTTTAGCCATTCTGACTGGTGTGAGGTGGTATCTCATTGTGGTTTTGATTTGTATTTCCCTGATGCCCAGTGATGTGGAGCACTTTTTCATGTGTCTGTTGGCCATCTGGATGTCTTCTTTGCAGAAATGTCTGTTCATGTCCTCTGCCCATTTCTTGATTGGATTATTTGTTCTTTGGGTGTTGAGTTTGCTAAGCTCTTTGTAGATTTTAGATACTAGCCCTTTATCTGATATGTCATTTGCAAATATCTTTTCCCACTCTGTCAGTTGTCTTTTGGTTTTGTTGACTGTTTCCTTTGCTGTGCAAAAGCTTTTGATCTTGATGAAGTCCCAATAGTTCATTTTTTCCCTTGCTTCCCTTGCCTTTGGCGTTGTTCCTAGGAAGAAGTTGCTGCGGCTGAGGTCGAAGAGGTTGCTGCCTGTGTTCTCCTCAAGGATTTTGATGGATTCCTTTCTCACGTTGAGATCCTTCATCCATTTTGAGTCTATTTTCGTGTGTGGTGTAAGGAAATGGTCCAATTTCATTTTTCTGCATGTGGCTGTCCAATTTTCCCAACACCATTTGTTGAAGAGGCTATCCTTTTTCCATTGGATGTTCTTTCCTGCTTTGTCGAAGATTAGTTGACCATAGAGTTAAGGGTCTATTTCTGGGCTCTCTATTCTGTTCCATTGATCTATGTGTCTGTTTTTGTGCCAGTACCATACTGTCTTAATGATGACAGCTTTGTAGTAGAGCATGAAGTCTGGAATTGTGATGCCACCAACTTTGGTTTTCTTTTTCAATATTCCTTTGGCTATTCGAGGTCTTTTCTGGTTCCATATAAATTTTAGGATTATTTGTTCCATTTCTTTGAAAAAATTGGATGGAATTTTGATAGGTATTGCATTAAATGTGTAGATAGCTTTAGGTAGCATAGACATTTTCACGATATTAATTCTTCCAATCCATGAGCATGGAACATTTTTCCATGTCTTTGTGTCTTCCTCAATTTCTTTCATGAGTACTTTATAGTTCTCTGAGTATAGATACTTTGCCTCTTTCGTTAGGTTTATTCCTAGGTATCTTATGGTTTTGGGTGTAATTGTAAATGGGATTGACTCCTTAATTTCTCTTTCTTCTGTCTTGTTGTTGGTGTAAAGAAATGCAACTGATTTCTGTGCATTGATTTTATATCCTGACACTTTACTGAATTCCTGTACAAGCTCTAGCAGTTTTGGAGTGGAGCCTTTTGGGTTTTCCACATATAGTATCATATCATCTGCAAAGAGCGATAGTTTGACTTCTTGTTTGCCGATTTGGATGCCTTTAATTTCTTTTTGTTGTCTGATTGCTGAGGCTAGGACTTCTAGTACTATGTTGAAATAGCAGTGGTGATAGTGGACATCCCTGCCGTGTTCCTGACCTTAACGGAAAAGCTCTCAGTTTTTCTCCATTGAGAATGATACTTGCCGTGGGTTTGTCATAGATGGCTTTGATAATATTGAGGTATGTGCCTTCTATCCCTACACTTTGAAGAGTTTTGATTAGGAAGGGATGTTGCACTTTATCAAATGCTTTTTCAGCATCTATTGAGAGTATCATATGGTTCTTGTTCTTTCTTTTGTTAATGTACTGTATCACATTGATTGATTTGCGGATGTTGAACCAACCCTGCTGCCCTGGAATAAATCCCACTTGGTCGTGGTGAAAAATCCTTTTAATGTACTGTTGGATCCTATTGGCTAGTATTTTGGTGAGAATTTTCGCATCTATGTTCATCAAGGATATTGGTCTGTAATTCTCTTTTTTGATGGGATGCTTGTCTGGTTTGGGGATCAAGGTGATGCTGGCCTCATAAAATGAGTTTGGAAGTTTTCCTTCCATTTCTATTTTTTGGAACAGTTTCAGGAGAATAGGAATTAATTCTTCTTTAAATGTTTGGTAGAATTCCCCTGGGAAGCCATCTGGCCCTGGGCTTTTGTTTGTTGGGAGATTTTTGATGACTGTTTCAATCTCCTTACTGGTTATGGGCCTATTCAGGTTTTCTATTTCTTCCTGGTTCAGTTTTGGCAGTTTAAATGTCTCTAGGAAAGCATCCATTTCTTCCAGATTGTCGAATTTGTTGGCATAGAGTTGTTCATAATATGTTCTTAGGATTGTTTGTATTTCTTTGGTGTTGGTTGTGATCTCTCCTCTTTCATTCATGATTTTATTTATTTGGGTCCTTTCTCTTTTCTTTTGGATAAGTCTGGCCAGGGGTTTATCAATCTTATTAATTCTTTCAAAGAACCAGCTCCTAGTTTCATTGATTTGTTCTATTGTTTTTTTGGTTTCTATTTCATTGATTTCTGCTTTGATCTTTATTATTTCTCTTCTCCTGCTGGGTTTAGGCTTTCTTTGTTGTTCTCTCTCGAGTTCCTTGAGGTGTAGGGTTAGGTTGTGTATTTGAGACCTTTCCTGTTTCTTGAGATAGGCTTGTATCGCTATATATTTTCCTCTCAGGACTGTCTTTGCTGTGTCCCACAGATTTTGGACCGTTGTGTTTTCATTATCATTTGTTTCCATGGTTTTTTTCAATTCTTCTTTAATTTCCTGGTTGACCCATTCATTTTTTAGAAGGATGCTGTTGAGCCTCCATGTATTTGTGCTCTTTCCACATTTCCTCTTGTGATTGAGTTCTAGCTTCAGAGCATTGTGGTCTGAAAATATGCAGGGAATGATCCCAATCTTTTGATACCTGTTGAGACCTGATTTATGACCCAGGATGTGATCTATTCTGGAGAATGTTCCATGGGCACTAGAGAAGAAGGTGTATTCTGTTGCTTTAGGGTAGAATGTTCTGAATATATCTGTGATGTCCATCTCGTCCAGTGTGTCATTTAAGACCTTTATTTCCTTGTTGATCTTTTGCTTGGATGATCTGTCCATTTCAGTGAGGGGTGTATTAAAGTCTCCAACTATTATTGTATTCTTGTCAATGTGTTTCTTTGATTTTGTTATTAATTGGTTTATATAGTTGGCTGCTCCCATGTTAGGGGCATAGATATTTAAAATTGTTAGATCTTCTTGTTGGACAGACCCTTTGAGTATGATGAAGTGTCCTTCCTCATCTCTTATTATAGTCTTTGGCTTAAAATCTAATTGATCTGATATAAGGATTGCCACCCCAGCTTTCTTCTGATGTCCATTAGCATGGTAAATTGTTTTCCACCCCCTCACTTTCAATCTGGAGGTGTCTTCAGGTCTAAGATGAGTTTCTTGTAGGCAGCATATGGATGGGTTTTGTTTTTTTATCCATTCTGAAACCCTGTGTCTTTTGATTGGGGCATTTAGCCCATTTACATTCAGGGTAACTATTGAGAGATATGAATTTAGTGCCATTGTATTGCCTGTATGGTGATTGTTACTGTATAATGTCTCTGTTCCTTTCTGGTAATACTTTTAGGGTCTCTCTTTGCTTAGAGGACCCCTTTCAATATTTCCTGTAGAGCTGGTTTGGTGTTTACAAACTCTTTCAGTTTTTGTTTGTCCTGGAAGCTTTTAATCTCTCCTTCTATTTTCAATGATAACCTAGCTGGATAAAGTATTCTTGGCTGCATGTTTTTCTCGTTTAGTGCTCTGAATATATCATGCCAGTTCTTTCTGGCCTGCCAGGTCTCTGTGGATAAGTCTCCTGCCAATCTAATATTTTTACCATTGTACGTTACAGACTTCTTGTCCCGTGCTGCTTTCAGGATTTTCTCTTTGTCGCTAAGACTTGTAAATTTTACTATTAGATGGCGGGGTGTGGGTCGATTCCTATTGAGTTTGAGAGGTATTCTCTGGGCTTCCTGGATTTTGATGCTTGTTCCCCTTGCTATATTAGGGAAATTCTCTACAATAATCCTCTCCAGTATACCTTCTGCTCCTATTTCTCTTTCTTCTTCTTCTGGAATCCCAATTATTCTAATGTTGTTTCGTCTTATGGCATCACTTATCTCTCGAATTCTCCCCTCGTGGTCCAGTAGTTGATTGTCTCTCTTTTGGTCTGCTTCATTATTCCCTGCCATTTGGTCTTCTATATCACTAATTCTGTCTTCTGCCTCATTTATCCTAGCAGTAAGAGCCTCCATTTTTGATTGCACCTCATTAATAGCTTTTTTTATTTCAACTTGATTAGACTTTATTTCTTTTATTTCTCCAGAAAGGGTTTTTATTTCTCCTGACAGGGTTTCTCTAATATCTTCCATGCCTTTTTCGAGCCCGGCTAGAACCTTGAGAATCGTCATCCTGAATTCCAGATATTACCAATTACATATTACATATTACCATTAATATGTAATATTACCATTAATATGTAATATTAATATGTAATATTACCATTACATATTACCAATGTCTGTATTGATTAGGTCCCTAGCCTTCGGTCCTGTCTCCTGCTCTTTTTTTTGTGGTGAGTTTTTCCGCCTTGTCATTTTGTCCAGATAAGAATCCGCTGTTCTCCTTGTTAAGTGAACTTGGTCTTGGCTGGATTTCTTTGATCTTCTGGGGGAGGGGCCTGTTGTAGTGATTCTCAGGTGTCTTTGCCCCAGGCGGAGTTGCACCGCCCTTACCAGGGGCCGGGCTAAGTAATCCTCTCAGGTTTGCTTTCAGGAGCTTTTGTTCCCTGAACGTGCTTTCTGTAGAGTTCTGGAGGACGGGAATGACAATGGCGGCCTCCC